>CAXIWQ010000106.1:0-35240 GCA_964036275.1 Litoditis marina
TCATGGCTGTAGTCGAACCTCCAGTAGCTCCTAAACTGGAATCTGAACTAGCTCCAGTGGAGTCTGAGCTCATGGCAGTAGTCGAACCTCCAGTAGCTCCCGAGCTGGAATCTGAACTGGCTCCAGTGGAGTCTGAGCTCATAGCTGTAGTCGAACCTCCAGTAGCTCCCGAGCTGGAATCTGAACTAGCTCCAGTGGAGTCTGAGCTCATGGCTGTAGTCGAATCTCCAGTAGCTCCCGAGCTGGAATCTGAACTAGCTCCAGTGGAGTCTGAGCTCATGGCAGTAGTCGAACCTCCAGTAGCTCCCGAGCTGGAATCTGAACTAGCTCCAGTAGAGTCTGAGCTCATGGCCGTAGTTGAACCTCCAGTAGCTCTGGAGCTGGAATCTGAACTAGCTCCAGTAGAGTCTGAGCTCATGGCAGTAGTCGAACCTCCAGTAGTTCCTGAACTGGCACCTGTACTGGCGCCGGTAGAATCAGAACTAGCAGCTGTGGTTGAACCTCCGGTAGCTCCTGAGCTGGCACTTCCTGCACTTGTAGCAGCGACTGTCGTTTCGGGACCAGTCGTGTCAGCGCCGGTAGTGCCTTTAGTCGTCATTGCTGCGGCTGCAGTTGAGGGTACCATTGTTGTGTCAGCGGCGCTAGTGACAGCTCCCATGGTAGTTCCTTTAGTAGTTTGAGCTCCCATGGTGGTGTCCGCGACAGTAGTTTCAGCAGCGGTAGTGTCTGCTGCAGTAGTAACCGCCATGGTGGTATCTGCGGCAGTGGTTACAGCGACTGTTGTCGGTTCCGTCGTGGTGACTACTTCGGTGGTAGGCACGGGAGTTGTGGGTCCTGTAAAATCAACAGTTGTCACTCAAGCAAATGTATTTCCACAAACTTTACGGTTGCTGGGTCAGAAAATGAATACCACACTTGGTTAGCATAAATTACGATTAGTCTCAAGAACTGGTGTACTGGGTAGAAATGTTCCTCTTCCAACAAGTCGAAGTGTTATGATATTTCAAATTCAGTTGAGGTTTGTTTCTCTAATTAATGAAATGTTTTGTAGTGCTGAGGTTGGGAGAAGGTAATTGGTTTGTAATTTGATTACGCTACGCGCCAAAATTGACCGAACAGAAAGAAATGGGTTAGAACTACAAACAGCGGCGTGGGTCAATCTACACCTTAAAGGCTCGTTTCGGGAGAAAAAAATCCCATGCGCGTTGCTTAAGAGAGCTCATGAATTGTTTGTGATTTGGAAAAGAAAGCAATTCTCCACTCAGATCAAAAGATCGCGACGACCTCTTCTCAGCACCAAACATGTATGAAACGTTGTATGGAGTTTGATATTTGAAATTGAGGACAAAACGTTACCATCGGTGGTTACTGCCGTTGTGAATTGGAAAGCCATAGTAGAGTCAACAGTGGCTGGAAATAATAATACTTATCTTGAAACCTCTTCGTAGGTTGTTAGCACCTAAATTGAGCTTTTAAACTGAGCTACTTCCAGTATAATTGACCATTAAGCAAAAAAAGTCCGAGTGCACATCTCATACTGCGATATACAAGACTTGCTCAACTGTTCAGCATCAATAATACATTACCAATCGACGAGAACTGGAGCTGTAGGGAAAATTTTCTTCGATTGATGAGAAGGTCAAACTCACTCAGTCCTGTGGTGCCCCCTGAAACACGGACATTCAATCATGCAAACCTAAACAAATCGTCTCTCAATCGTCAAAGATCACTACTTCTGAATGAGACGGAGAAATTAAGTTCTACGGTTGAATGCGGTGATGTCCAATGTTTATGGAGAGTCATACTACATAATCCTCCAATTTTGTAAACACGGAACGTTGTGTTTATGGATAGTTATTTGGTAGCATGCGTATCCTCTGTCTACACCTATAGTTATAAAGGATCACTACTTTTGTGTTCATTCAAATCTGATTTGGTTATTCGAGTTTACTTGTATCGTGCAGTTTATTTGTATCATTAGTGGTGCTCTTAGAAAATGCGGAACGTAGACTGACAATTGAAGAGAATCGTCGTGAATTCGGTCGGAAGATTTGGATCTGGAACAACGATCATGGTGGAATATTCATAAATTCATTAGGGAACAACGGTGACCTATCAAGTTTTTGATACAGACATTTTCTGAATTAGAAACCGTAATCATTTGTTTGGAAAAATGCAATTCTCTATCAAATTCCCCGCGTTCTGTTGAGGTAATGAACGAATCTGTTCAATGACAAACTAGCAAACTAGCAACAGTATAGTGAGTTTTCATTTCACTTTCAATAAAATTACGACAGCCTGCACAAAAAGTGACCACTGGAGGGTTTCAAGTCAGAGTCAACGTAAGATATGAAAATGTTATAAAATGACTCATTTTGTCACACCTACCCCCTCGTGGTTGTAGTAGTGGCAGGGGTGGTGGTGGTGGTAGTGTCCGCCACAGTCGTCTCAACCATTGTGGTTGGTGCCACCGTAGTGGGTTTTGTTGTGGTCGTATCCTCTATGGTAGTGAGAACTGTCGTTGTAGGCTCCACAGTGGTAGTGGGATCTTCAGTTGTGGTTGGAACCGGGGTAGTTGTAGGTGCTGGAAAATTCAGTTGTTGAGTGTTACGAAGCATCGCCTCACACATACTACAGGTACAAGTTTCGTGCTGTGTACACAACATAACACGCTTACAAAAAGTTTGAGTTTTGAAATCGAGAACGAGATCGAAAACAAAACCGGAAACATAGAATTCCAACTGTACGAGTACACTAACATGCGACAGTGCATACGAGAGCAGAAGAGATATGACATAACTTCATGAAACAGGTTCTCTTCGAACGTTTTCCATTAGTTATGCTCTCTTCACGTGCTCCATGTGTGACGTACGTGTGTAACATTATCGTGTGTGGCCTCCAACTTACCTTCCGTCGTAGTCGGTACTGTGGTCGACAACTCGAATGGCAACGTCGTCTCGGCATCGGTGGCTGAAAAAATCACTAATGAAGGATTAAAGGTCAAGTTTAAGTGAAAGAAGTGTCACCAGCGCAAGATTGGTTGATCCAAAGTTGACAAGTTCCGTTGAAGAGAAGCAGTTGAACTCACTCAGTCCCGTCGTTCCCCCCTGAAATGAGAAAAACGCGTAAGGATTATGCAATATCGGTTGTCATTTTCATTCCTCTTTCTATATGTATCTCACATGCTTGCATGTGAATGAACTAATTAGTCCATCAATACAACATTAACGTTCAGTGTTGTAGGACTCTCAAATCGAGTCTACCTCAAAATAGTACTTAAATGTTCACTAGTAGTTGTCTCCGGGAAGCATACTGAATGTGAAGAGAATATAACACCGACGCCATCATTGTACACAAGAATTTCAGAAAAGTTCAATTCACTAATCTTTCAGTTGAAAGTATGTCAGATCGGTGTTGCGTGTTCTCGTATGAAAATAACCAGTTTTAACATGTAACAGTTCATGAACATAGCTCAACCATCTGTATCATATTAATACACAACACGAATGGATATACAGTAATCTAACATGATCATTTGGGCACATAATTGAGATGTTCAAAAAGGTGAAAGTCCAATTCTGCTTCCTAGAGAACACCCAGCTTCTGTCTAAAAGGGAAACGTATCAGTTTTGCCCGTTTTTCTTTGGAGGGAGCAGTGAGGAAAATATAGTGAGTGCCAAATTTTCAAATTTCTGTCTCTTGCCGGAGCCGAACCTGCGAGCAAAAGTTCGGTAGCAGGGCGCTAACCACTGTGCTACTAGAGCACATAACAGGTAAGCTTTGGAATCGAAGACGTGTTTGCGTACACAGCGAAAAGTATAATATACAGTACCCTCCCGCCTTTCCGTTGGCGACGACTATAAACGTGAAAGGGCTGCTCGATAGAAACTGATATATTCTGTTCGATTCAAACTAACAATGACACCTCAACTAGATTCTCATTCCGCCGTCCTTTAAACTACTGTTTTTCAGCAAGGTTGTTTTGAATACGGAAGTCCAAATGAACACAACAAAACTCACAGTTGAAAAGAATCGTAGTGAACTCGGTCGTCTGCGCGTTAGACGGGGCAGACAGTGTCCAGATCACTGCCACCCATAATATGATCATCCTATGTTGAGAAGAAATCACTTCTGAAACACGTGAATTATACGGAAAGTTCACGTGATTCATGAATACGTGACAACAATCGGAAATGTACTTCTGTAGGGCTCGTTTGACTACACAATCCCACGTTAAGTAGAAATTACTTCTTAAATCACGTAAAGTACACAGAAAGTTTACGTGAGCTGTGAAAACGTGACAATAGTTAGATAAAAGTGTAATTTTGTAAGCTTATCATTAAATCTGAAAATTAAACATATTATCATGAAGTTACTAAGCCACAAAAAACAATTATATATGGTCAAATGAAACTGTTTCAAGCCGTGCAAAATATAATTCGAACATACCACGAACCGAGAAAAGTACCTATACTTTCGTGAACTTCATGTTGTGAGAGTTTTTCCCAGGAATATTCCAACATACATTTACAAAATTAAAGAAACATTTCAAACAAACCAGTTGCTTTTGAAGCGGAAACACCGTCCCTGTGGGCGGGTTACGGTAGTTTCAATGAAAACAACTATTCATGGGTCGGACAGGATTGTTTCACAAAACCAGGCATTAATTTTTCACTAATTAATTTTTATATAAATGTTCGAAATTGATTTCGGTTTTGTTAATCAGCGAGTTACCAACACCAACCATACTATTGAATATATGATCTTCAGACATGGCCAAAGATGAGTTTGAACGAAACAACGTAGGTCAATATAAAAAAAACCTTCAAGTGCCAGTTTCAGAATACTATCGAAAGTCTATGTGAAGTGGCAAAAGATTCTGGAACGCCGTTCCATCCTCTTCATCAAAGACCAGTACAAACATTCAAAAGCTCTCTCACGCACGTGTTTACGTTTTTTACTCACGCACATGTACGCACGGGATCTAAACTCTGTTTCACAGTCTTATTTAACAAAAACATCTTCAAATATCATTAACAATCGATGGGAGGAAGTGGTAAAAATGGTGGAACATGGTTAACATAGGTTGATGCGTGGCCAAAACTCCATCTATCCCCCCCTTAATCCCCCAATCTGCCCCGCCGCTCATATACCAATTACATTACTTTTAATCCATTAGGGGTACTAAACGGGGACCGTTTTGAGGATCAACACATCAATTAGACACAACTGAGCACAAAAACTAACCGAGATTGCTATAAGACTTGAATAAGAATGGACAGTATAGTGGGTGACAAATTTATACATTATTGTCTGTTGCCGGAATCGAACCTACAAGCAAAAATTTATTAGCTAAGCGCTAACCATTGCGCTACAGGAGAGAATATCTGGCAGTATTTAGAATGGAATATATTTCTCCGTACACAGAGGGAATTGAGATGTACAGTACCCTCCCGCCATTCCCTTGGCGACCACTAGATAGGGCACCGGCGCCTAAAGCCGCATATAACTTTTCTGTCGAGGCTGGAGAGGATTTGATTTCTTAGAGTTCGTTGATTCTTTTTACTGTTAGTACAATGATGTGAAAAGTAGATGTTGCACGTCATACTTCATTGTGTATTTATGTATCAACCTTTTTAGTTTACAAATTATCGTCCACGTCAACTAAGATGAGTGGTCTGTGTACTGCATCCCTCAAACCTGTGATGAATGAAAAGCTCATTATAACAATTTCAATAAAACACTAGATAAAATGCGCCAAATACATAGAACTTGAATAAATTGCAAATTATGACACAAGTTCCTGTTCTACTATCTGTTTCCGTGCCAAGTCTTACATGGTAACTCCGGACTACTTTCACAGCAATTCATTCGCGATCTTTGTCTTGAATTGTGGTGGGTTACCTTTTCAAGTTTTTTTTCTCAAGTTCCATCGTATTGTGATAAGTATTCAAACGTTTTATAGACGTTTCGAAGTGTCACCGACGGTTTGTACATTTTAGTACGTGAAGACGCTGGTACCGGACAAGATACAGGAACGAAGGTTATATGACCATCAAGGTTACACAAAGATGCATCAATTTAACAGGTATCAGTAACGCCTTTTGCCCCCGTATAATCCCCCCCATCGCAGAAAACAATCGGTAACCGGTTTCACATTTTGACGTGGGTGTTTGTCGATTGGTGTGTGTAGGTTGGAAATCTCTTACCAAAACTATGAGTGGAGATCAGAGGGGCATGTACGTGCTAAGAAAACTCTTTCAAATCGTTTTGCTCAATAACAAAATAGATATTTTCTTTTCGATTCTAGTTGAGCTGGAAATATAAGCTTATCGAGACTTTTTTACTAGCCCTTTTTTCAAACTTTGACGTGGGTGTTTGTCGATTGGAGTGTGTAGGTTGGAATTCTATCAAAATTATAATTGATGATCACTGACCCCGGGTATGTGCTAGCTTACGATTTGAAAACGAGGCTCAACTTTTTTTTACTCGATCAACAATCCTTTTTTCACATTTTGACGTGAGTGTTTGCCGATCAGTGTGTGTAGGTTGGAAGTCTACCAAAACTTATTATTCAAGCCTCCAAGATCACTGACTACGTCGCGTATGTGCAAAGATACGAATTAAATGCACAGTACCTCTATAACACAACTGACGCACTATGGCCAAATTCGAAATTTGTCATAATCTCTGAAAACAACATTTTTTCGAAAATGCTGTTTTGGGCCATTTTGCCAAAATCTCAAAAAATGAAATTTGCTGTTAGAATCTAGTTGAACTGGTCTCCTCTCTCCGATCAACAATCGAAACCTAACCTAACTACTACAACTGACCTATTCAGATGGTAATATATGAGGAAATCCTATGAAATGTATGCCACAGCTTGGGTTCGAACCAGCGCTGTAAAGATTGAAGAGTTTTACGAGTTTTTAGAGTTTTAGAGTTTCAAAGTTAGAGTTTTAGGAGCTCACGAACTTGACTTTTAGCAGCGCTGTTCACCAAAAAGTAATCCAACAAATATGATCATACAGTATCCTGTTTTTAACTTCTAGAACAACTATCATTTCTTTCGTATACTTCTTCAACGTTCGAAATACATGGCTCAAAACTTCACAAAATGATATTTATTAGTCAAAAATAATTTCCATCATCTCAAAGTTGGATGAAAGCATGAAATTTAACCCGTAATTCCAATTTGTCGCACACTTTCTTCTATATCAGCTGACGGTTCTTCAACTATTTCTTCGACTTCCCTCGTCGGAATTATCACCCCGACCACTCGATACGAGTCCGGCTCACTGTAATCCTGGAAATAAAGAGAAAATGAGCAACTTTATATAAAAATGTATTGAAGGTTTGGTAATCGTATTTTTTTGGTTACCTAGAAGGAACCAAAACCGCTTACTGTAAATACCAACACTGAAGGCAATGTGATTACTTTAACCAAAGGGTGACCGAGAAAAAAGTTACCAAAAAAACTTCGCATGAAAACAAAGACGACCATAAAACCCAGATTTTGAAACTATTTTCCCAACAAAAATGTTACAAAAATATAGCGAACTTACGCAAAAGCTGGAAAAAATAGAGGATTTTCGGCTTTTATCGGGGATCGGCTGTTCGCTATGCGCCCCCGATTAATATTGCGCATCGAAAATCGAATTATTTTGAGTTAGAAGTTTTTGAGTTTATCCGTTCGTCTTTGGTACATTTGTTCCAGTTTCCAACGCACGACTTATGATGTGAACCAAAGATCAGAAGATCAGTCGGTTTTGGGTTCTGATAAAATTTCTTTGTTTTAGCGCCTGTTTCAGAAAATTTTAAGAAATGCTTTGCACCAACGTTAAAACTACAATTCAGACAAACTAAAATCGATACCTGAATGACAGTTTTCTTCTTGTTCTTGTTCCAAATTATGACTGTTTCTCCGTCATTTTCCTCGGAAAACGTTTTCGAGTAGAATTTGGCCACTTTTCCTTTGAGGAGAATTTGATGCGAATGTACAATGTCCAGAAAAAAAGCCAGCTGGTCGAGATTGTTCCACGGAACGCTTCCAAATTATCTGGATACAATTTATAAAAGTAACAAAACAATGAAAACGTTGTCTGGAAACAAATTTATTTATAGTCGTCTCCAAGCAAAAAAGTTATCTGGAGTCATTTTCATTCCTATTAGAACTTCTACAGTATGATTCAATAACCTTCAATCGGTTTTAATTAGGTACATATTATCGGAGAGTACTAGTAATTTTACATTCTAGTTCCCTATCCCTGAAAATGTTTTTGCATAAATATGATAACTGGAAAGTTTGACTGTGTACTGACGAGCCTCAGTAGGAATGATGGAAATATTTTGATCGACAAAAGCTAGCAAGTTTCAAACTATATGATGAGTGATTTGATGATTGATTGATAGAATGTTCTCAAAAACGCAGAATAACTAACTATTCAGCATCAGGAAACCTAAAAACTAACCTGCAGATGCTTCGATTTTCGGTCATCGAAACATTTCACGAAATTCCTCATTCCCTCGTCGATATTAGCCGTCCTGCCACGGTCACAGTTGATACACGAGAACTTGCGCAGCAACACGCATTTCTGAAAAAAAGAATACGGCAAATAGTAAATATTGATCGCTTTCCTCAAAGCGAGACTATGCGGTGCAGATTGCTCTGTTCTGCTGTGTTTGTGATTTGAACCCTTTACTTTTTTCGTTTTAGCCGAAATAAGTCCTCTGTTACTTTCACCCCCCCCCCCCCTCCCCACCATGGGGGCTGGAGGCAATTGTCGAAAATTGGCGGGAATGTTACTTTCACCCCGATACAACCCCATAATTCAACGACGTTCCACCGAAAATCAATGAGATCAAACTACAAACACATCGAGATTCTTTAATCTCTCTCTCTCACTCTCTCTCTCTCATCTCTCTCTCTCTCTCTCTCTCTCTCTCTCTCTCTCTCTCTCTCTCTCTCTCTCTCTCTCTCTCTCTCTCTCTCTTCCTCTTCCCCTCCCTCTTTCTCTAATCCTCTCTCTCACCTCTGCCACACTCTCCAGATGCCTCAATTCGAGTGCCGTGCACTGTATCAACTTCAGTTCCTGGCAGGCGGCTATTGGTCCCAGGAGAACTTTGTCCAACAAATCCGATCGATCCACAAACGACGCCTGCAAATCGATATTCTCTCTAAAGTCGTGACTCGAGTTATAGAGAGCATACCTGGATTGTAGTTTGATCTACACACGCATTGACAGCAACTAATGCAGTCCAAACTGGGGATCAAACTACAAACACAGAAGATACCAACATGTTCTGTTCCAGGCTCTAAATCACGTGCAAGGTGAGTTCCATAAAAACTATCCAACTCTCAATAAGTTGAATTTGAATGAGATTCAGTTTTATAAGAGTTATTCTGATGAAATTGTTTTATAATCATCCAAAATCGTCTCTCAATGCTTCAACCTACCTCGAACTTCGTCATGACTCGGTGCAATGACACAGGAACTTCCAATCCATCGAATACACTGAAAATATATAAAGGTGTTAATGGCGAAGTGGTTATAATGACAGTTTACGAATTACGCTTGGCTGGTTCGCCCCCGCTGCATGCCAGGCTTAATTTTTGAAAATTCAAATCTTTCTCAAAAACCAAAGTTTTGTAACACAAATTTGACATAAACAGCAAAAGTTGTAGTTTACCATGTTTTTCAACTCATACTGGGATATAACTCAAACTTTGCCACGTGTGCATGTTCTCTCCTTGTTCTTCTTTAACACTCGCAAAAGTTGGATTCCAAAAATAACAATCGATAAACAACAATTAATCAATCAAACCCACTTGGCCGTTCCTTCTTTCGTGGAATCTCTCTGTAGCACCCCGAAATGGAGCCAAACTTTTTCATTTTCCAACAAACGCGAGACTTGCATAACTTCGGCCACGGGCGCAAGGTCTGCCATGACATTTATCGACAGAATTGAGAGAGATCTGGAAAATATTGACTTTTTTTCCAAAACTATAGAATGTACCTCTCAAATATCGAGCAAAACATAAACTGCGAAAAAAAGCCTAAATGACAGATGGAACCAAAAGAAAGTGCATAAATTAAAATATCACGTAAGTAAAACGGGTAAGTTTAGTTTTATGAAGACAAATTAGGAATCAAAGGCATAAATTAAAACTAGGAGCGTGCAAAACTGACTTCGTGATGGAGAGGAATGTCTTCGATGCCTTTTCCAGAGAGCCGTAGCACAGATCGAACTTTAGCATTTTCAACGACATTTTTCTCTCGACCCTCTCGGTTGAGTCATCGTCTAGATATTGATTTTCCGCCGGATCCAGGTCGGCGAATTTACAGAATCGAAGAATCTGAAAACGAAATATCTAAATATTACTTCTCTCTTAGGATAACAAGAAGTTTGAAAACAAAATAAAAAAGCCACCAACTAATTGGTAGCAATTGGAAAACAAAAGTGCAATGTTCGTAGTTCGATCACATGACCTGTATCGACATCAAACTACAAATCTAATTTGGTTCGTGGCTGACATTCTTGTATTCTTGAACAAAAGCAGAGTAAAAAACAAACCAACAAGTAAACAACCGGACCCACCATATAGCTGAGACTCGGCAGTACTGTATTGTCAACGGCGTTTAGGAAAGCCAAGAAATTGTCCTTTTCCGACATATCCGCGTGGGATAATGAGAAATATTCCAATTTCGGCAGGGCGTTCAACTTGGGTAGGAGATCCATATAGTTCTTGCCCTTTCGATTGAGGTATTCCAGAGTTGTGAGCGTGGAGGGGAGTACGGTAGTGTCCACTGAAATGAACCGTTAAATATTTATATGATTACTAGGTTTTTTTATTTATACATTCATTGTGTGTGAAGGCTTGAAAACACTGTAGTGTCGACCGAGATGACTCGAAAAGATGAGACTTTTGATTTTGTATACACTTACAGTGAACCGCGCATTTTTTTTAGCTTCTACCTTTGTTGAACACTTTACTCATAACTATCGATTGTATACACTCATGGATACTTACAGTAACAGTTCCGTCTTAACGGTTTACTACGCTCCGAAACTACCCAGAAGGCCAGGAAACCGTTACATCATTCATGACGTTACGCGCTTTAGTTCATATCAATGTTCCAAAGAAAACAGTCCAAAATAACTTCTGGCAAAACTTTTTACTCTCTCTCTCTCTCTCTTTCTCTCCCTCTCTCTCTCTCTCAACTCACTTAGATTGAAACTGTCCAAGACAAGTGTGGTCAGATTCTCAAAGGCTGGCAGTGAGTGTAGAGGAAGTCCGTCCCAGAAATATTGGGTCCCGTGCGGTCGCATTGTTAGTCCTGAAATGTTATAGGTAAAAAAACATCAGATTATCAATTTTACAAATGTAAATCGGGTCTGAAAAGAAAGAACCCCTCGAAAATAACCAATTAGATGGAAAAAATGGGCACATTTCTCTTCTCTCTTATTGTCTAGTACTCTCTGCGTGAGAGAGGTTGGTTCTAAATGTGCTGTTTGCCTTCATCTCTACTGTGTAACATATTCAGAATCTCCGGAAAAAAAGCAATACTATGTCTTCCCCCCCCTCCCTTGGCCTTTCGGTCAAATATCGTGTGTTACGGCGTGTTCCAAGATCAAACTACAACGATGATTTGGTAATTTTCTATACTGTACCTTTGAGCTGAGGCAATTTGTCGAAAAGGTGCTCCACGGCCAAATCTGGACTGTACGGGTACAGATCCACACACTTCATCTTCATCTCCGTTGAGGAAAGCGTGTCTGGAATCAATTACACATGACAAAACCGGTGTTACAGTACCCTAATAACAATAACAGATCACACTTAGAAACATTTGCGCCAATAATCTGCGAGAGCATGAAAATAAACGAGACCGCAGACAGCAGTCTGCGTATGTCTGACCTGTGCACTCTTTCGTCGAGGCCGCTACAAAGAATGATGTCAATTTCAACTCACCAATACACTGTTTCGCAAACTCCACATCCTTGTACCACAGTTTAACTGAACACGAAGCGGAGACCAGATCAAGAACCGTTCTCAAACCGGTCATGTCCGGTACGTGGAAAGCCGTGACTCTGAACATGAGTGGGGTGACTTTTGTACACAGAAATCGATCAATTAGGTACTCTACCTGGGTAACCTAACTAGGGTTGTTAAAGCCGAACTCGAAATTTCGAGTTTCGAGTTCGACTCGAAACTCGAAAAACTCGAAATCTCCAAAATTCGAGTAACTCGAAACTCGAAAAACTCGGTTTTTCTCAAAACTCGAAAAACTCGAAACTCGAAAACTCGAAATTTTTGAAACTCGAAAAGTTCGAGTTTTCGAGTTTCGAGTTTGGCCACGTTCCAAGTAGGAAATAATGAACGAATGAGCGTTTCACAGCACTTTTTCTGCTATTTCAAACATAAAATGCTTCTTTTTTCACGATTCTCGCCTAATCATGAGAAAAAAATCCGAATTTCTCGAGAAATTCTTATTGTTTATCTCGATAAAAACCTGAAACCTAACGACCGAACTCGAAACTCGAAAATCGAGTTTTTCGAGTTCAACTCGAAACTCGAAAACTCGGTTTTTTTTGAAACGCTAAAAACTCGAACTCGAAAAACTCGAAATTCCCAAAACTCGAATAACTCGAAACTCGAAAAGCTCGTTTTTTCCCAAAACTCGAAAAACTCGAAATTTCAAACTCGACTAACAACCCTAAACCTAATTACAAAACAGAGGTCGGTTTTCCACCATGAAGTGCGACTATGTTGGAATTAGGGTTGCTTAAAATTCGGATTGTAAGAAAACTTGTTGATTCAATACGGCCTCTGAACTAATTTAAAAAGTCACTTAAAACGTGAAGAAACACCATCAATATTCTATCCAACTAGTTTTGAATTTACTCAATATTCATTGATTCAAAAAACAATACTCGATCGATATGCATACTTTGCGTGTACATGTAATTCTAGTCACAAGCTAATAGAATTCCCCACTCCCTTGGCGTGACCATTAATCAAACTAGCACAACAACCAATAAATATTGTGAACTCCCGAGAGAACTCTTAGGCAAAATATTGATCAAATGCTAGTGAAAAATAAGTAATTCAAAATCCCGCAAAGTCAAATAAATGAATGTAACAGTTTTCAAACAGTGTTATAATCATGCTGGAATTCAAATAATGTCATGAGGATGAGAAACGTGAAACAACGTCAATAATCATGTGTATGAACCCTCTAATTTGTCACACTAGCTCATGGAATGTACTTTACTCTGTAACACACTGTACTTTGTAGTTTGAGCCCGTTCTGTTTCAGTTGTTCTCCAACTCATGTATACACATCAAACTACAACAACGATTAGGCATCTAATTACGTACCGTACTTCTGACTGACTGAAGGATTGCAATTTCATAAAGAGTTGTAAAGCGAAAACAGCACTTAAGAAAAGTCAAAATCGTCTGCTGTGTTTGCAAGTCGATATTGCGATATCATGTTATGCCTGTTATTCAACTCACAACATAGTCAGGTTCCCATAACCTCCTCTTTCTGAGCGAATGCCATATTTATTGAATGTAGATATATAAATAAATAATATATAAATAAATAAATAAACCCACCGTACTCCCCTGTTCTGACTCAGAGATGTTTCCCAGACAGATTGTTCGAACACATTGAACACAACCACATCGTCCATAACGCATTTGGACGAATTTAGAAGGTGATTCCATCGCCAACAAACCTGGATATTTGAGTATAAAACGTTTTTATAATCAACATATTATAATAAATATGTGTACGGCCTAATACATTCATTTTTCCCGTTATTGTCATTGTACCTTTCACACATTTTCGATGAAACACGTGAAAAAAGAAGCTTGATTCGACAAACGAAACTCAATTGTATTTGAAGTTAGATATGTACACCTTAAACAAATGTTTCAAGTTGAAACTACACCAAATCGGAACAAAAAGAAAATTTCGATGTGCTTTTTCTGAAAGGAATATTCAAAGAATTCAGAAATGGCGCAATACAATGTGCCCAAAGCGCTAACATTTGAAATCGTAGAAATCCTTGAAATTGTAGATTTTGAACCAGTCATGGAAGTTGTACAGGCACCCTACATAGCGCGAGATCATTTTTTCTGTTGATTCCTAAATCTTCCCGATGAAATTGTAGTTTGTAGTTTGAACTCACCCTACTGGCGTTGCTCCTTTCCTTCACATTGAAATTCGAGAAAATTCGCAGCATAATCTCGGTGGGAGCATTTTCCAGTGCACAAAATGGCTCTTTTCCCGTTTCCTCATTTATGTCAATATTCCCATTTATTTCCGTTTCTATCTAAAAAAAACATATATTTTACTATCGAATACAAAATAACTACGAAAACTTTTCAAGATTAGAATGTACACCCCGAAACGTGCCAATAATCTGGAGGGTGTCAAGTAAAACCAAGAGAAGTACGAAAAGTACGCCTTTCTGTCTACATCACATATTCTTTATAATTTGTTTTCTCTATTTTCTAAGTCACTGAAAATTCAACTACATTTCGACGTTCTACGTTGTCAACCCATAGTGCTTAATGCTTATGACTCCTACGTGGAGTATAAACACTAAACTAAATTTTCCATTTTCTGTACCTAGAATGTCTACAGGAAGGAGTTTGATATGCAAATGCGTTAGATTTTTGAAATAAAATTTAACTGGCAACGGGCTCAAACCACGAACATAGGACTGTTTCAGCCTGCTTTCAATAGTTTGAGCCCTTATCGTTTTATGATCCCACCTGTGGTTGTTTGTCGGCGATGTGCATGTCGGTCAAATGTTTCTCGAGGGGTATAAATGTATCGGAAACATCGTTTGGAGACAGCTCCATGCGAGGGGAAGAAGAGACAGATGGTAGGCTAATTACACAGGGAGAGACGGGATCTGAGAGTAAACAATTGATTATTGGAAAACGTGGACAACAAGTAAACAAGATTAAGAAAAGTGACAGAGAGATGAAGACAATTGTACAATGGGCAACGACATTACGATTGTAGAATCCAGAAAACATCATAGAATAGAATGGATGTATTCGCGTTTCAACACGTGACATTCCACATTATTGTAGTAAAATGGGAATCATACATGAAAAAAGAGAGAGAGAGAAAGCGACAGAAAAAAGATAGATAAAAGAGTGAAATAAAAAAATATATAACTAGATTATCGAAATTCACTTAATGTGATTACAATTCAAGTAACATTTATTGTATTAATAAAACATACAAATACAAAAATTTGCAATATTTGCATTAGCATATTTGATGTGATATGGTCTGCCTTTTCGACATTTTCGAGACTCTTTCATGGAAAACCGGAATAACGCATATTAGGCATCTAGTCTTTGGCGACAATAGCATTATTAATGCATCTGTTCGGCTAATAATTGAGAGATATTGATTTATTTATTAGGGTTGGAGGTTAAATTAAATTCAAGAATTCAATTTCTTACTGTTAGAGTCCACGTTGTAATGAGGCAGACCATTACTATAACAGAGGTAATAACAAACACTCTCAGCAATGTGTACAGAACTCAATTTTCGGACTGGTAGTATAACTTCAGTTCATTAAAATAAATATTTCGAATGAAGAATTGTTTTCTATCACTATATAAAAAAAATAAAATGGATTTAGCTCGGATAATATCTAGAATTACATGAGTCTCGAGATTATAGCTGTCCAACTTTATCGATTTTAATAAACCAATCTGTAACCCAGCTAACAACTTCGCGTAAAATATTATCATTATTACTTGGCGAGAAAATCGATACGCATGTTTTGTGTATGCATGCGGCTGTCAGTGGACACAGCGATAAATTGTGACCAGTACCAGATGGACAAACGCCAATAAAGTGTGACTATTCTTCGAACAATTCGTTTTTACATTCAAATAAGTTCAACCTCAAGATTTTGCATTCAAGTTACACTATTCATTTCTATTTTGCCAAAAAGGTGGTCAGTTTTTCGATTTATTCTGACTATTCGGACAACTTTACTGGAGTATGCAGGTAGACAAAAGTTTGCCGGCAATTGACCTCTCTGTCTGTCTATATCTATCAAAGGGTCCCCTAAACAAATAGAACACTGTCTCCTGCAAAATACGCGTTCTTGTGGAAACATCCATGGCTGTGTAACTGTTTTCCGCTGTGTTATCAGAGTATTTATCGAGCAAGTGCTATAATATGAAAATCCCTCAAGAAACTCAAGAAGTAAATAAATAGTGAACAGTTGCATGACATATGACTTGGTTCTAACGTTTTACGTGACTTTTCTCTCACAATGAGCTGAAATTAACCGGTGGTGGCGGGTAATTTAGAGTATAAAGTAATAAAGTATAAAGTAAAGTGTAAGTATGAAGTCACGTAAAAAAAAACTATGATGTGCTCATAAGTATAAGAATACTTATTGAACCGTGATTCAAGGTATAGAAAAAAGTACTAAAACATGGATAGAACGAAGAACCAAATAAACTACATATAAATCACGTTTTACGTGACCGTATCCCACTATAGGCTGACATAAAACTAAATAGTCACGTGAAAACGTGTGAAACACATGAGAATGAGATAATGTTCACATTTAACGTGACCTACTTCAATATTGGCTGGCTGATAGGCGACTGGGTGTGAGAAATTGATCAGCTAAATGTTTAACGCAAAATAAGGTTTTTTTCGTTAGTTTTAACGGTGACCGTATTTCGATTGTAAGTTTCCTATGAGGTTCACCTCAAAGATGAGTAACCGAAAACTCGGTACATACATAATAAGCAGTAAGTACTCCGTTGTCCGTTGCACGAGATATAAGTAGTAAATACATGGTAAATGGTCACGTGAAACGTGAAGTTTACGTGACTTTTTTCTAGTAAAAGCTGGCAGTAGTCCGGTGGCGGGTGGCGTGTGTATTGGAAGTAAATAAATAGTAAATAAAATAGTCACGTGAAACACGTAAAACGTGAAGTTTACGTGACTTTTTTCTAGTAAAAGCTGGTAGTAGTCCTGTGGCGGATTTATGTAGTAAATACATAGTGAATAGGCACGTAAAAGACGTAAAACGTGATGTGTTTTACGTGACTTTCTCACGTAAAACGTGACTTTCTCCTAGTAAAAGCTGGCAGTAGTCTTATGGCGGGTGGCGGGTAGGCGGCTGGTTGTGGGAAATTGATCAGCTGGCCGAACGGGGCGAGAGAGTGTAAACGGCAAGCGGCGCCTGCCCATTCATATATTGCTGTTTAAAGGACCGCCACTGACCTCTATTTTGATTATTATGAGTTTATAACATAAATAAAATTTATAAACATAATATTGAGAATAAACATATCATTATTGTTGAAAGTATTCATATATTGGGGTTTGAAGGACCGCAGTTGACCTATATCCATATTATTTAGAATCAATACTGTTTTATGTTATGAACATTTGAACTTTTCTGTGTGAACCCTCCCATTCGTATATTGGTGTTAAAAGGTCCGCCACTGACCACTACTAATGTCATTAACTTATTTACGATACAAACTTTAAATACTGAAGTGTTTATAATGCTCTGAAAGCAGGAGCAACCAAATTTCTGCTGTTTGTTTCAAGTATTGTTTGTTTTTAATTATTTGTATGAGGACCGCCGAGCTTTTATTAGATTACGGTTCGATAGCAGTAATCTGTTCCGTTTATCTACTACCTTCATTTGAACATATTAGCAAATTGTGAACAGAAATATTTCTGAGCGAAAAATGGATGTTTCTGAACTGTGGCAGTATTCACCAATGTCCCGGGAAGCTAAAATACCTTCCCGCGGGAAGGTAGAGCACGAAAATAGTGTGCTGATGAGGAGGGTCCAGAGGCGCGGGAAGCTTTTTTACCTTCCCGGGACATTGGTGAATACGGCCACTGTAAGCTGTGTTATCTAGTGAGCAGAACAAATCGGGAGAACGAGTTTTCGAGGACATGAGATTTTTCAGAACAAAAGAATAAGAATATTTATTGAATCGTGATTCAATTATAGGAACAAAGTATTAGACAAAAATGTGAAGGCGAAATAATCAAAAGGGGAGCTCAGGGGAGTATTGTTATTGTTTTATGGTATGTAGGTTGACTTCAGGAGACAGATTCGTCCAGGGTGCAGACAGACATGACAAATCAAGTTTATAATTTACTTATCGTTTTTCACACTTCACGTTTTACGTGACTACCCTATTCACTGCCACTATAATTATATCCCAATGCATCATTAGCACATCAGGGACAGCGTTCCCTTTTTTTACCGCAAACTCTAGTTCCGCCTAGGCAGAATGTTCGCTAGATACCGATTTCAATAGTGCACCGTTTCACTCTTTAAAGGTTGGCAGCTAGGTGTGTGGAGAAGAAAAATTAGGACAGCAGCTGGCACCAGGGTTCAATTGAGCGTACAAAAACGTGAGTATTACGTGAACTTAACGTGTAACTCAACATGTTTCAAATTGTACAGAAAGTAGACTACATTATTGCAAAATTACTCACTTTAAACATGCCTTTCTATTTCTACCCATTGCCGTCACTAGATCTACAATCGTTCGAGCAGACAATTCCATAATTGCACGAATTTCCAGTATTTATATGGTTATTTTACAAACGAGTCTGGTATTTTCAAGTATTTATGTATACTCTTCGTCATGCGCTCAGTGGAGCCTACAGTATACAGTTTTTTTTTACCACCGTGACTGTAAAGTGCAGAAGTTCCCGTAGAAAAGAGAAGAAGTTACGAAACTTTTTGTACGGTTTTCTGAAACATGGCTGACAAGAAATAGAGGATAGTGAGCGGTGGAAAAACGAATATAATTGATTTATATGATCAAAGAACAGGAACTTCAATTAATATCATGGAAATCTTACTGTAGTTTTCCTCTGTAAGTTAAACCTCAACGTCTATCTACGTATGAAATCCGCTCGAACCAAAATAATCAATTAACTGTTATTTCTTGTTTTTAGTAAGTGTTGTCATGGTTTTCTATCGATTTGGCACTGATAATCTGCTCATTGTTTTTCTCTAGTTGTTAGCTGTTGTTCTAGAAGCCTTTCACTCTAAATGTTCACTTTTTTGTATTTAGTCTGTAACGGTTGTTATCGTACATCAATGTATTCTAAACGTTGTGGACCCCGAAAGGAAACTAACTACCGGTACTGACCCATTCACGATCGTTTCTTTATATAGCATTATAACTTTGGTTTCCACCGCTGTGTCCTGTGTTCTCGTTTGCTGATAACACATGTGCACACACATAATACATACACATACACGTTTGTTTGCTTTACGATTGTTTGTTGTTTTATAGTTACTGTTTTTTATTGTGATTCTATTCTTCTCAAACCGCTTTCACGTTGGTTTCGTGTTAAATTCGTCAAATCATACGATACACTCACATGACCCTGAATTGTCTGTACCCCACGTACATTTTCATCCCACACCATCATCTTCAGTTGTTCGCTCAATTTGAAATTGAATTATAGGACGTTTACGTAGCAACCCCTATCTATTTCATTTTTTCAACCCGCAGTTTGAATCAAAGCTTGGGCACATGCTCAGACAAACTAGCGGTCGTTCCGCGAACTTTTGTAGTGGTTTCGGGCTCTCCGCGGGTGTTCCGCGGAACCGCCGCAACCTATTTTCTGAAAAAAAAACCTCAGCTTGCGGTTCCGCGGAGCTCCCGCACGAGTGTCTATGTGAGTGTATCGTATGCTTGACGCTTCGAATCTTGAATGTACCGTGTACCCCGTCGAACCCCGTACTCCGTTTTCAATGTGAATGTTCATTTCTCCTCTTTTCAGTGTTCCAATGAACCCAGCACCCTCGACAATCTAGGAAATATCGTTTCGAAGATTCGCTCAACCAATAATGTCTGTCGCTGCCTGCGATGGCGTGTCCAATGGTGAGTTCAGGGATTTGAGTTGTACTTTGTACTTTATAGTACATATTCCTTTTCCCTCGTGCAGCTCAGCTAAACGAGAAAAGTTGGGTGCGGGGTTCAAAGAACAATATGGGTATTTTTCCACGTTTTTTTATATGGTGATTATCATAATTGTGTAATGTCAAGACAACTAAAATGATTGTGCGTATTCCTAAAAGTGGTTATGATACCCCTGCAAAAGTGAGTATTTGTCTGGTTTATTGCGTTTATAGCACTTTTCACTCCTAAAAATGAGCGTAAGTTGTATTAAGATGCAAAAAATGACCGTGGTTCAGCGCCATTTTGACAGGGTATTTTACCTATGGTCATTATTTCAATTCTTGGCTCTGAGTGCATTCTGTTCCAATCACCACACGGCGTTCTCGACTACAGCTTCAACAAATACCGAACTAGCGTCCTCGATACGATACATAAAATACCCATTTTTTCGACGTTGACTGATGCTCACTTTTGCCCAATTTTGATCGACGTATGATCACTTTTCGGGGAAATTTTGATTCCCACCATTCAAAAGACACAATTCAGAACAAACATACGACTATATCTCCTAACCCATGCTCACTTTACGTTGTCGATCATGCTCACCTTTCTCGCCCCGGTCCGTAACTATTTTACCTACGCTCGATAACTCGATTTTAAACGCTCCGCGTATGATTCGCGCGAAAATAAGCGCTGTACGCAGCGAAATAGTGCTGCGATCGGAACAAATTGCAGTGAGATACAGTGTCTCGCCACGAAAACTTTGTGGACGAAGCTCAAGTTTTATCGCAAAACTTACTGTAGGCGAGAACGCTGCACAGACACATGCGCATCATACGTGAGCAGCCCCAAAAATGAGCATGTGTGATCCAAAAACACAAAATAAAATAATAGGAATTTTGCTTAGAATCCTCAACATTTACCTCAAAAAGTGATCGTGGCTCGATCGGAATCGGGCAAAATTGAGCATCAGTCAATATCAGAATAAGGGGGTATTTCACCTATGATGCGCATTCCAATGTGTGACTATTCCTGGAGAAGAAACGCGATTTTTGATTGTTTTAACTGAACTATACTGACATTGCTGATATGTGTTCTTGGGTTCTTCGAGTGGGAATCTGATCTCATGTCGTTTCCAGATTCGAGGCGTAGTTTTGGTCCGGAGGAAAGCTCACAGTGTATTGAGGACTTCAAAAAAACGCTGTATAAAGTGAGTTCCGATGGTTTAAATGGTGTCTTTCGATTGCCTTGATACTAGTCTTCACTTCACTTTGATGTGAATTCCATTCTACATTTCACCTAATTGTTACATTTTACGTGTTTCAGCCTTTTTCATCATATATTTGCTAAAATCCATTCTTTCGTATGGAAAGTTGCCACAAAGGACCCCTATTTTTCAATCTATCTGACTATTTGCACGACCAGTCGGCTGTGTTTCGAACGGTCAACATTTCTGATATCTATAGTGTTTCTTTCAGACCCAAGATGTTCGTAGAAAAATAGTTCATTCGGTTTTGTCGGAAACTCCCGTGGACAATACACTAATCGATGACTTGAAAGCCACTCTCAATGAGGTATGTTGTGTCTTATTTTTCTGTTCGTCCTGTACTGTTGCTGGAAGTTTAGCAGCTCTAACCAGAACAAAGTATGCAAATTGGAATGTACTTAGAGGAAAGCAATTTAAATGATATAATTTGAGTGATAGTTTTAAACTTCTTCACTGTCTAATATTCAAAAACATAGCATGTCGTCCCATATAAGTCATGGCGATAGCTTGATAGCTAAGAGCAAAAATGTTTGGAAAATAGTTAGATGGTGATGAAATGATGTCATTAGTCAGCGTTTTGAGAAAAACCCCCCTGCTTTTGGTCCGAAGATTTGGGAAACCCCCCCCCCCCTCAAAAATTGTCTGATTTAGCGATTTTCTAAATTAGGGGCAAAACCCCCTTATAATGGCTGAGGGGGAGGGCAAAACCCCCCTGTTTGAAAAAGTCACAACTCTGAGGCATTAAGGGTATGGTCATTACACATTGATCTTATTTCAGTTAATGGACTCTCGCACCACGGGAGAACTCAGACATATCTCAACCCCTGCAGCAAATTTCCCGATCAATATTCAGGACGAGATTAGAGGACTTAGGGTTAGTTTTGTTGTTGTTTGGTATTGAGGAGAAGTTGGGTATATTGCTTACAAAATCTCAGTCTTTTTCGTCAATAAAACAAACATGATACTGCACACTGATAATTTTTATTGATAATTTACGATTTTCGACGTATTTTATTAGGAAAACGCGAAAACGAATCAATCAAAACTCAAAACTGATCAGTGCGATGGAATCACATCATTGCAGCTTATCCCACTTATTGTAACACATGGAATAATATAATTGAAGCCTCTCCTATTTATTTTAACACTTTTCGTAAGTACTTTAAATTCTCCTTCCAGAAAGATATCGATTTTCTGATGCGTATCTCCTTGGAATCGTCCTCCTCTCTGGATTCAGTGCTGGAATCGATTGATTTTCCCTCAATTCTCGCCCCTTTTCACCCAATTAGCCCCGAGGTTTTCTACGATGAACTGGATAATACGTGCAGGTGATCTATTGATTTTTTTGTGTTTCATTTGCATAAATAGTGATAGTGGTTTTGTATAATGAGCTGTCCTTATAACAATTACTTTCTACAATTGAGCGTGTGATTATTCTACAAAATAGAAATTAAACCCGTTTTCGATTCAATTTAGTGAAAATTGCTCATTTTTGATCATGAATAGAAAGATTTTTACCGATATCAGCAAGAAGGAAGCTAATTTTTTGCGGAAGGGTCGCAAACAGTTGATGAGTTAATCAGTTGATGGAAAACGTACGCGTTGCTATTTTGGCGGTGGCGCGGCACAAAAAAGTAGGAGGAGTTTTACGAGTTTTATCGTCGTTGTGCGACCCTTCGAGAAGTATTTTATCATGTCTTGACTCTCGAAGATCATAACGTTCATAACTAATTCAATATAGATTTCTGATGGATTTCGTGGATTCATCCGAGACGGCGCCGCGAAAACCGTTTTTCATCACAGACTGGGATGGAACCATGAAGGACTACTGCTCTCAATATGCGACTAATCTTCAGGTAACTACACACATCAGTAAAGTGACTATTCTCAAAAAAACAGCCTGTCTTCGATGATAGATTCTTGGAATCATCAAAAGTATGCAGTATTTTTGGCTAAAAGAGGTTCTGACACTTTCTTTGACTATCCGGACAATCTTGCTGGATTATGGGTAACTAGTGATATGAGGAAATGTAAAGCTAAGCATAAGGTGGTTCTTCTTCTCAAATAGTGATATATTATTGGCATACACCAGTAAGGTCCGACTAAGCGACGAAAAGTAGTCCATTTTCAGAAGTAAATACAGAAAAATTTAGGATTCTCAATGAAAAGTACACCGATTTTCTCTCTTCCGGCTAATAAGTAGCCCGTTTTTTTGAATTTTTCTAACTATTCGGACAAGTTAACTGGTGTATGATTATTGGTGTTTTTATACAGCTTGATTCGCATGATAAAATCTCATCTTTTCCATTGTAGCCCGTCTACAGTGCAGTAACACTGGGTCGTTTCTCCAAAATCTTCACCCGAGCTACGGCAGTGCTAACGGCCGGACCCCTGAGGGGACCCGGAATTCTGGATCTCACCGCCCTGCCAATAAATGGGACCGGACCCGTACTGTTCAGGTAACTATTGTTTGTAGAACTATTAATACACTCTATAATATCTATAAATATCAAATATAGTGTATAGGTAGACATTTGATAATATTTAATCCATATAAAATAATGGTTAAGGTAAATTTTCGCTGAATAGTGTTGTATGAGTTCGGCTATTCAATTTTCTCGTACATTTCGCCAGAGATCAGAGTTTTTGTTGGCCGTTTCACACGTTGTTTCACATTCCACGGTAAGACCGCTCGACAGAAATGGTCCAATAGAAAAAACGGAAAAATAAAAAACCGCTTCGCATACTGTACGCAAGCGGTTATTAACAACGGAGCAGACTTTCCCATGAAAATTATGCAAATTTCAACAAAAATTAACGCGCTCAAACTACAGTATATTTTTTCCGCGCGGGTCCGCAGCTCTGTCTGGGATGAGCTGGCCGCATTTTAATTGGCGCGTTCGGCCGTTTTTCAACTGAGGGAAGAACTCAAAATTATTGGGAAGCGGTCTCACCGTGATTCAGTAACACACGATACTAGACGTAAATTTGAATCAATCTATATATGAATACTTTATTCCGTAGAAAAGTGAGTGATAACAAAAAAAGGAAACAGAAAAATAAGACACAACATGGAGAAAACACAACAAAGAGAACCAGAACAGATTCGAATCTATATCGTTCACATCAAACAAAACAAAACAATATATTATATTATGGTCCAAGTGCCAAAATTTTTCAATTTTTCGATTAGTTCATCACTTGAAGCAGGACGATTATTATGTGGAGGGTACACCAATCCCGACGCATCGGTCCTTTGAACGGCAATTGAAAAACGCATTGCAGTTTAAAGGACTGAAGCGTTGGGATTGGTCCGCATATGCATCCTTCCAAACACCAGTAAGGTCCGACTACGCGACAAAAAGTAGTCCCGTTTCGTTTAAAATTTCTTATTTTCGGCGAAAAAGTGGTACGTTTCTCGAATTTTTCGGACTTCGGACAACTTTTTTGGTTTATGCGTCCTTCTTTAAACCAGTTTGTTTTACAGTGGCTCATGGGGTCGTGAATGGTGGATGAAAGGTCGGCGAGTGGTACACGAAAACGGGATCAGCGACGAGGCATTTGACGCCATTTCAAGGCTGAGCGATGAGGTCAGAATCTATGTTTATTTGTTTATCATTGATACCACATTAACTTAGTCGTCCATTATGTTTTAGGGTCAATTCCACAAGACACCCGGTATCTCGTTAATCCCATCAGGTAACCTTAACCGGGTTACCTGGTTATCCCTTTTGTTAACCCCTTTGTAACCCTTTTTTATAATGTCTTTTGGGGGAAATTGGGGGTTAACAAGTGGTTAACAAAAGGGTTTACCAAGTAACCTGGTTAATGGTTGACTGCTAGGGTTAACAAAATACCGGGTGAAATAAAGAATTCGCCCAGTTTTGATGGAGGGTCTTGGGTCTATATTTGAAGACAAGATGGTTCTCGGTGCATGTTCAGTAAGAAATTTTCTGTTGAATTTGGTCAAAGTTGTGCGGTTTCCGTGAGGGGGTTGCGGGTACTATATTCTCATTTCACATGAATCTATGTTTATCACTTTTTTTCATACCTACCCTGGTAAAATGTATCGAATATAGTTTTATAGAATATAGGATATTTTGCGAAGTTTCGTTGCATATAACGAACTTAGAACTTAGTTTGTTTTCAACATACAGTAATAATCGCGCGCAGCGCGAAGCGCTGTGCGAGATTTGTCTTTGGTCCGGCTAATGCGAGCCTCCGTTTTTTTAGTGTTTCCATAAAAAGGCTGAAATTCGCAAAACAAAACTTTTACAAACTGGAGAAGTTTCTACAGCATATTTGCAAAGTGTGCCCCAAATTTTAACGAAATTGGGTAAATTTGAGCCAAGTTATGAAGTTTTCGCTTCATCAAGAGCGCCAACTTCCGTCGTGTGTGGGTGGGTGGGTTGTGACAAGGGAAAATTCCCAGTTTAGGGGTTTCTACTCTATCGATTTCGTTGAAAATTGTGGAAGACATGTGATACCTACTCAAACCCTGGCGGACAAAAAAAATTAAGAAAAAATTGTTTTTTTCAAAGTTATAGACGTTTTCGGATTGTGTACTCGTGATAAGAGAAAAGTCCCAGTTCAAGGGTTTCTACTCAACCGATTCAGTTGCAAATTGTGTAAGGGGTGTAATATCTACTCAAACCCTGGCGGACTAAAACATTTTGCAAAAAAATTGTTTTATTCAAAGTTATAGACATTTTTCGGAGAGTGTCTGCGTCTCTCCATTCAGCACGCTCTCTCACTCTCTCTGTCCGGTCGACAACTCAAACTGTACTGTAACTTTCAGAAACAATTACCGATTTGCTTGAAAATTGAAATCTGGTGCCATCGTGACATTTGTTTGAATATGAAGTATTCTATTTCTGACGTCCTTCAGGATTCTGGAGACCAGATGACGTCATTTTTGAAAAGTGCAAAGTTGACGTCACATATATTTTCAAATGATGGTAATATCTTAGAAAGGGTCAATTAACGGTGAAACTAAATCTAAGAGTGACGTATTCTGGAATTCAGAAGGCAAGATGACGTCAATTTTTAAAAAAAATTGACGTGAAATATGTTTTCGAAAGCTGAAAGTTTCTTAAAAAACGTCAATTCACGACGAAACTTTATTCAAACATGATGTATTCTGGGATTCTGAAGAGCAGATGAAGTAAGTTTTCAGGACTGCAATGTTGACGTCATATTTTTTCGAATGATGGTAATTCTTGACAAGTGGTTCATTGAGAAAACAGTTTTATCTCCACCGTACAGATCAAACTACATACCTACGGCATGTATACAAAAAGAGAAAAATTCATGAAAAAGTGGGGGACAAACGACTGTGAGATTTGTCTTCTGCTGTGCGCCCCTTAGACAGCTACTCTCAAATGGAGCAGCCACTGCTACAAAAACCGAAAAATACTAATATACTCAAGTATAACTGTTCATTACAAACATACAAAAGTCGTAAAATATTTTTTTAAACCTGTAAACTAGAATCTACAAATCACAGCTGCGAAAGAGAGAACAACTGTTGAATAATATGACAAGCGTAGCACCTAGAGTTGAAGTAACGACAAAAAACTGCAAACCATTGTGCACAACACCAGAAACTTTACAATTGACTACGTTGAGTTAACATCTGTGATATGTAGATTCTAGTTTACAGGTTTGAAAAAATATTTTACGACTTTTGTATGTTTGTAATGAACAGTTATACTTGAGTATATTAGTATTTTTCGGTTTTTGTAGCAGTGGCTGCTCCATTTGAGAGTAGCTGTCTAAGGGGCGCACAGCAGAAGACAAATCTCACAGTCGTTTGTCCCCCACTTTTTCATGAATTATTAGTTAATTTCCACTAGCACTAGTTAACTTTTGTTCCCATAGTGTTTTGTTTGTAGTTTGTATATTGATTATTGATTATTTTTTAGATGACAGATCTGCTGCAACAGGGTGATTTTGCTCAATTCGCATTAGTCGGCAGTGGAGTTCAGCGCAAGGTGGGCGATGTTTTCACAATCCTTCTGAACCAACTTAATCGGAATGTGTCGCATTTCCGGAAAGTCAATCTCTATTATACGTTTTGCTTTTTCTGCCAGAGGATTGACCAACTTCAACACTGGAAAGTGAAACACCTCAAACTGGTGCTAACCTGCTAACCATATACTGAATTACTGACTAAATTTTCTGGTTGGGCCCTCTTCTACTTTTCGCGAAATTTTCAACCCGAGCACAATCACGTCCAGACGCCTTATCGATTAAGTCCAAACGTAGGGCGACGTTCTTGGATTGGAAATTGAGTTTTCTTCAAAATCGAGAATTTGAACTTTGAACTGACCTAGTGTCAATTTTTTTACCTTAACCGGTGAAAGTCTCACCTTCCACCCAGTTTTGTAGTATCTTCACTCAGATAAAATACCTGATTTCCATTCAATTCATGTGGACTCGTGGACAACAAAATCGTCTCTCGTATGATTAAGACAAAACATTACTAAAACTGGGTAGACTCTTTACGTTGATAAATGTCTGCTCTGATTTCAGGTAGATCGATTGACGCTGGGTGTCCAGACAGTTTTTGGCCACGTGCCAGCCGAATTGACTGCCAGATACATTGAGGCGGTGAAGGAGCGAATGCACAGAGTAGATCCGAATAGTCAGGTATGTGTAAAGTATGGGTATTGATTGGAGGGGGGGGGGGTAATACTTCATTGCCTGGACAGCTGGGAATAAAGAAACTGCCTACTTCGCTTGTGATTGTGAATTCTTTATTTAACCGGGTATTTTCTTAACCAACCACTAACCGCGTATTTTGTAAAGAAAAGGGGGGAATTGTAAAAACCTTGTTGAAAAATGTCAATACAAAAGACAAAACACTTTTGCGCATTTCATCATAGTGATGTTTACATCCTCAGTCACATTTTCGGAATTTCATCCCTTCTTCCAGGTTCTCACGTTCGAGGATCATAATCATCTGGAGGTGGAAATATGTGCACATTCACAGTGTGAGGGTGAGTTGACAGCTGCACTTCAAGGATAATGGTAGTTTGAGAGAACATTGTGTTTATTCGTTGTTTCGTGTTATTGGTTTTCCGTGAAATAACATGAAACATAATATGCAAAAATCAGCAAAAACTATTTCATGTCACAGGAGGTCCATAACTCCATAAAATCATAATTTCAGCTTCAACCAGTGGTGATCAGAGAACCAACTTTCCAGGGGGGGGGGGGAGGGGGAGTGATAGTGGTAAATACCCCACAGAGAAAGGAAAAATTCAAAGTTATTATACTACATGTTTCTTGGTAAGTTTCAAAGTGGTACTAGACGTGAAGTCGAGAGACTTTATGGGCACATGGTCTGGAGGTTCAAAGTTCAAAGAACTGGAATTTGTCTTGTTTCTATAAATTGGCGGCTTTTCCGTGTGGTATTGATAGAGGATAGTGGTTTGCATTCGCCAAATTATACTCTTTTTTTATTATTATTATTCTTATTATAATTATTGTATTGATTTTTCCAGAAAGCGGCAGTTCTTCCGTGTGGAACAAGGCGGATGGAGTGAAGGCGTTGATTGAGTCGCTCCACGATTCTCTATGTGTAAGTGGCTGTTTTGTCATTATTCTTATTGCTCACTTAGAGTAGATCGAATACATTGTTTATAAAGTTTCTACGAATAGCCAGAGAACTAAAAACCTAGTCCCTCACTCGTGCATTTTCGCGAATCTATAATGAAAAACGGGCTTTTTGTAGGTTGTAGCAGCACTGCTTACTGGGGTGTGTAAATGTGAGATGATTCTGGGGGAAGATCTATGCGTATGCGATCACCTGTTTTCATTTCAAACCGGTAGCTTTAAAATTTCTCGAACTACTCGAATTTTAAATGTCAATATAACTATTTTCTGTGATGATATTATTTTTGATTTTTATAAAATGTTTGTAGGACGGGCGTGTTTTGGTCGCTGGCGACACGCCAAGTGATGTTCCGATGCTGAAACACGTCATGGAACAGAACCCGGAGGTAGGGAAATGTTCATATGTTTCTTCTTTGTGGTTTTAACGGCTTCTGTTTCTTCCGAACATTCAGTTGTTCGGATGATAGCTTTTGTAGTTTTAACGTAATCTTTTGAGTTTGGCGGTAATTCAAAGGTTTTCGATTAAAGTATAGTTGTTGCAGGAGTGAGCAAGTGGTAGTTGATAGTCTGATACTAATCTGAAAACAGCAGAAAGTTTCTGCGTTCGAAACTGAGGACCTGAGGTGGTTGATATCTCTTAACTGCGCGAAAATCGGGTGAATCAACAAGGTCGCCCTACGTTCGGTGGATTTCCTATTGATTTATTGATTTTTCGCTGACCTCTCGTCTTTCTAGGGCGCCATGGGCCTATTCGTTGGCGCCAATGAGCAGCTGAAATCAGCTGTTCGTGAGGTCATCAGCGATGACTCGCGCGTCTGTTTTGTCTCGTCGCCGGACGTCGCGCACGCTGCGTTCGCCAGAATCATAGCCAGCAAGGCCGAACTGGACTGATCTTTCACCTACAGCTGGTCTTTGATCTTAGTTGTGGTTTTGATCTATGTGGTTATTGATTGACGAGTGTCGGTCTTCGATATTTGACCTCCAGGTGGTATCTGTTCTTAGTTGAGGTTTTGGTCGTTTGATCTACTGAATTGCCGATCATTAGAAGTGTATCTGGATGAGGTTATGAGAAGTGACTTACTCGATTATCGATCGTAAGAGTTGTAAATGTGGTACAAAAACATACAAACTACAATAATGATGCCTCGCTGCTTGTTCATATTTCATATTTAAACTAACGAGTCGTTATGTGGTAATCAGCGAATTTTTCAGACTTTTATAGTTCAGTTAACTGGTTTTATCGACTTATTCAGTATTTCCGTTTGAAAAATGTGTTTTTAGAGGGTAAATAGTTTTTCAATGTGAGTTCTAGTGTTTCGTGTGAATTCGAATCTGTTTTATTCGCTTTTAGTCACTATTTTATCGCCGGTGTGTTGTGCTATAAATTGCAAAGGATTCTGGCTTCCTCAAGAGTGTGATAAGTTTTTTCATATACGCATTCATTTCATATGTATTGATTTTATTCTCTATTAGGTAGCCATCTTGTCAGATTAGAATAGTCGGGTGATGTATGTGTATTTTACTTTGTAGATAGACAAATATATGCGGTGTTTAGTTTTGAGTCAATAAATTATTTGCAGTAAGACTGAACGTTCATAACGATTTATTTATTTATTTATCTACATTCAAAGAATTTGGCACTCGCTTTTTGTACGATGCTGAATCGGAGAGGGTTTCACATTGGTATTTATTTGATTACGATGAAATTGTACTATATTTTCAAAATGGTAGTGGTGAAATGATATTCGATATTTTCGAAATACTATAATGTTCCTCTCCTGCCAATAGCGTCGGAGAAATATGTTCGACCAAAGGATGTAATTGTCTTTTTAACAAATACAAAGTTTATTAAAGTGCAGAATCGGGGAAAAAGGTATAGGGAATGACCAAATTCGGGTTGTAGTTTGGTACAGCACAATTATGCTTCAACTTCGCCGAAATCAAACTACAGACACTACACTGAAACCCGTTTTCTATTCCTATAGCACCTCCTATATCCTATTGATAGTTCTACCAGTTTAATCAATAATGTGCGCAGCAGCCTACTGTATACTCATTTATTGATGTGTTTTCGAAATTCCAGTGAAAATAGTGGTTAGAAACGGTGGACTGCCCCACTTGATTCCTTTTATTTGCTTTTGTTTTTCTCTTTATTTTTTTCTCAACAATGCTTTTTCATCCTGTTTTCACAAGTTTGTCAAGATTTTTTCAGAATGGGACGTGAAAACTTTTCAGGTTTACAGGAAATTTTCATGAACTGTTCTCTACTTTTCCTTTTTTTTCTTCGTCGAAATGTCTAGTTTTCAAGACTCTTTGTAAACGAGTTTTCAGAACGGCTCAGATTTTCCAGGAAATGAACAAGAAAACTGATCGTGTTTTTTGCCGGAAAGTTTTTACACCGTTTTCCGGGATTTTTCTCAAGATTTCACATTTTCATACCAAGTAATATAATTACGGGATTTTTGAGTGTTACGATCAACTTATTTTGACTGAACCTTTTATTATAACCTTTTACCTTTTGAACCTTTTTTTATTTTCATCGTTTCAATTTTCAAAATTTCAGAAGATTGTACATGAAATATTTACATTTAGACCCAAACACGTTCATTTAGACTATCACAATATGAGGGTCCCGTGGTGAAGTCGTGCGGAATCACTTTTTCTCGTCCTGGAGAAAACGATCAAGATGAAAAATAAAATGCAAGAAAAATATGAAAAATATGCAAAACGAAGAAGGGTGACATTGCACGTTACTTACTTTACTTTAAATACTTAGTTACTGAAATTATTACTTTCACTTTACTTAATAATGAAGTTAATTGAACTGAGCTTTTGAATGAACTGAAAAAATAACACTAAGTAGAAACGAAATGGGAACTTTCATTAACTGTTATATTTTAACTGAATTTACAAAATATTGTACAAAAAAGTTGCTCACCTCTTTGTTCTCCTCCTTCTCATCCTGAAAATACACAAATCAGAAATTGCAAATTCGAAATACAACAATCAATATACAAGACAAGTGCTGTTACACTTTGCTAAAGAAACTTTTTGTATGATAAGTGGTAAGTGGTAAGGTCTGATTTCAGTAATTTCAGCAACTACAACTATTTACTTCTGTATCAGCGGATCTTCACAATACACTGTTGGGCTGCTACAAAAATGCGCTACAGCGCTGAAAACAAAAAAGTGGGCGGGGCCTAATTTTACCTCTTTCTTCTCCTCCTCTTCCTCCTTCTTTTCTTCTTTCTTGTCCTCCTTTTTCTCTTCCTTTTTCTCCTCTTTCTTCTCCTCTTTCTTTTCTTCTTTTTTGTCTTCTTTTTTGTCTTCTTCCTTCTTTTCATCCTTCTTTTCATCCTTCTTCTCGTCCTTTTTCTCGTCATCTTCCTGAACTTGAATTTCAATTAAGAGGGAAAGAACAAATTACTATCTTAATTTGACATTCTGTGTGTAGTCTTTTTCCGAATGCCACAAAAACTAAGTACAAAAATAATCTACAATCACTAAATAACTACAAACCGAACAAAAAAACTTGCAGCTTATTAACCTTATCACATAAAAAACGATTTCCGAGCATTATTGATCGATTATCGAGTGAAACTATCGATTACCTTCTTGAAGTCGATGAAGAGTCTCTTGGTTCCCTCAGCCTCTCCCTTGTGGTCCGACCAGCATGCTCGAGGCGCCCTTCTTATCGTCAGCAGCCTGGAAAAATCGATAATAGATCAAAACTCTATATTCTTGAAATAGTTTTACTGAGGATCTACTGTAGATTGAACCTTAGTTAACTTTTCAGTAACCCTAATCTTTTTAATCTTGTGTTGAGCTTAGTTAGTAGTCAAAAAAGAAAAATCCCGTCATAATGATTCATCATAGTATCTTAATTGAGAGTCAATAAACAGCAGATCATTGCGCTACCTACTATACCATTACCCTAAAATCTGTTTAAAAGTCGATAAGTTCGTCGAAAAAAATCAATACATGTACCTTGATAAAGTAGACTGCGAAGTAGTGTTTGCCGCTCTCCGGTACGGTCTTTCCGGCGTTGAACGTCAGCTGGAAATATTGATTATTCGTAAATCAAAAACTAAGATCAAAATACGAAGAAAACTATTAAAAAACCACAAGACCACGAAGTAGAGCGTCAGTGACAGTCTGATAGAAAACTCGATGTGTCTTTCTCGTAGATCACTCGAAAAATAAATGAGCCGATTCTAGAAAGAGGGACCAACTTACATTGACAGTGACGGTTTCTCCAGCCTTCAGAGCTCCAACGGGGGGTCGAATTCGGAACATCTCGTTTGAGGTGCATTTCACCTGAAAAAAATAGTTTGTAGTCTTGGAAAGTTTAAGTTAAATAAAGTTGTCCTCACATGCTTAAGAAGCCGGGAAGAATATAAATGTAGTGAAAGAGAGAGAACTCGGGAAAAGACAAAAACGGAGAGAAGGCAGAGAGAAAGAGAGAGAGAGAGACGGAACGAGAAAAAGAGAAAGGAGAACAAGAGACAGAGATCGAGAGAGAGAAAGAGAAAAGGAGAGAGAAAAAAGAGAGAGAGAGGGGTTACCTTGTAGGCGACGCGTTTCCTTGAGCGAATTGGTCACCTTCAGTGTGGTGTTTCGCCGGCTCTTCTCCCAACTTCTTTCCGTTAAATGCGATTTTCTCTGCCGGTTCGAGTTGTAGTTTGAAATCGGCCATTGTAGATGAACCTGGAAGAAAAAAAGGTTAGAAGGAAAGAGAGAGAGAGATTTGAAAAGAGGGGAAGAAAGAGAGAGGAGAGGGAGGGACAAACAAATAAGAAAGAGCGGTGAAGAGAAAGAGAGATAGAGATAGAGAGAAAGATGTAGAGCCAGAGAGGGGAAGAGAGCCAGATAGAGAGGCAGAGAGACGAACCTGATATACGTTTCCCCGCGTGGGTGAGCTGCCAAAGATGAGCAAATCGCTCCGCCATCCGCCTTATATACGGCACGTGAAAACACGAAATCGCGTTAACGGAAATTTCTCCAAGACTCTGTGGCTTGGTAAACGAAAAACCCGTTAGCCGGCTCACGTGGCTCGTGAACGGGAAAGAGAGACAGGTTTAAATTTCTTCTCGGGAAGAAAGTTTTTTCGGTTGAACGGGATTTCTTTCGAGAATCTCAGATTTTTTTTCATTTATTCAATGCACAACGAGGTGCGCTGAATGAAACATAAAACTCATTGGATGGTGGTATGATTAAGTTAATGTGATCAGTGATGTACTGTGATGTGAGAGTTGTACTCAAAACCGTTTTGACCCTTATTCAAGATGGTTTTGGGTTTTCCCAGAGGATTGGGTCATCATCAGTTGAACCCCTCTGAGAAAAAGAACCAGGACGAAAAGAGTTAGTGACCGTCTCAACCTAATATAAAACCAATTGATAATTCAAATACGCCAAGACGATTACAGAAAAAGAACATTGTGAGCCAACAAAATGAAAAGAAATTTCAATCAATAATGAGATTTCACTGTTTGCATCCCTCGAATGGTCAACTGTTTTGGTTTGGCATGTTTCATAGCAGTTTCACTTTTGTGTATGCTATATTATGTTTGTATGGTTGGATTGTGAATTTATAATGTTGGTAACACATCAGTTGTTCGCCCCCAAGTTCAGTCTTTCAGAAGGTTAAATACGAAACGTTATATAACCAACAGAGAACACTTTAGTAATCCATGTTTTTTTCATGCGTTTGTACAACATGTATTTTTCAAATTTCGGAAGAGCATTGTTTTAACCTAAGCGCTTCTGTTGCGTTTGAATTGAGACATTTTTACCTATCTCCCCACGTTTGTATTCTAATTACCACAAACACGATTCCGTATTCTTTATTCTCTTCGAAACAAACATATTGGCAAGCAACATTCGATTATATTAATATGTAGTTACCACAGTGCGTGTGGTGAAATATCCATACGTCTTGATCTCATTCTGCGTCTCTCGATTTATACGCTATTTTGCGTGACTTTGGCAGCAGAAAAACATAGCAAGTTTGCGAAGATGCAGGTAGGGATCAAACAGACGAGATTTCTGTACACGCAGGGGGCAAAACAAAAATTTTACATTTAAAAAATTGATTATGTTCGAACTGGGTAAGTAAAAGAGGAGATAGTCAGAAGGTGATATGTTCCGTCTCCACAACACTATTGGCAAAACTACCAGAAACTATGATTATTCATGTTTTTTTGCCTAAAATACTATGGTTGAAACAAATATAATATCTCCCCAGCGGATGGAATCGGTGAAAAACTTAGGTGAATATAGGTTACAAAAAAGTTACAAAGTGAGATATTTCTACAGTCGTGAGCATTGGTCAGAGAAAGCTCCTGAGTGAACATTGAGCGCTGAAATACAACAAAAATGGGAATAGAAAACTAT
>CAXIWQ010000107.1:0-46194 GCA_964036275.1 Litoditis marina
GAACTGTTTTTTGTGAATGCAAGCCAAAGAGTCGATAACCGCGTAAATTCGTATTTCGTGGCTGTGCGCCACATAATAGATAGTCGTATTATTTTCTTGTAGCTGGGAGCTACAGACTTGATAGCGTATAAACTTTTTTTTCTGTAGCTGCAAGGCAAAGAGTCAATAACCGCGTTAATTCGTCTTTTGTGGCTGTGCGCCACAGAATATCAGTCGTATTAGGTTCTTGTAGCTGTGAGCAACACACTTGATAGCCGTATAAGCTTTTTTTCTGTAGCTGCAAGCCACAGAGTCAATAACCGCGTCAATTCGTACTTTGTGGTTGTGCGCCACAGAAAAGATAGTTGTATTAAGTTTTTGTAGCTGGGAGCAACAGACTTGATAGCCGTATGAACTGTTCTCTGTAACTGCAAGCCAAAGAGTCGATAACAGCGTTAATTCGTATTTTGTGGCTGTGCGCCACATAATAGATAGTCGTATTACTTTCTTGTAGCTGGGAGCTACAGACTTGATAGCCGTATAAACTTTTTTTTTCTGTAGCTGCAAGCCACAGAGTCAATAACCGCGTTAATTCGTACTTTCTGGTTGTGCACCACAGGAAAGATAGTTGTATTAAGTTTTGTAGCTGGGAGCAACAGATTTGATAGCCGTATGAACTGTTCTCTGTAACTGCAAGCCAAAGAGTCGATAACAGCGTTAATTCGTATTTTGTGGCTGTGCGCCACATAATAGATAGTCGTATTACTTTCTTGTAGCTGGGAGCTACAGACTTGATAGCCGTATAAACTTTTTTTTCTGTAGCTGCAAGGCAAAAGAGTCAATAACCCCGTTAATTCGTCTTTTGTGGCTGTGCGCCACAGAATATTCAGTCGTATTAGGTTCTTGTAGCTGTGAGCAACACACTTGATAGCCGTATAAGCTTTTTTTCTGTAGCTGCAAGCCACAGAGTCAATAACCGCGTCAATTCGTACTTTGTGGTTGTGCGCCACAGAAAAGATAGTCGTATTAAGTTTTTGTAGCTGGGAGCAACAGACTTGATAGCCGTATAAACTTTTTTTCTGTAGCTGCAAGGCAAAGAGTCAATAACCGCGTTAATTCGTACTTTCTGGTTGTGCACCACAGGAAAGATAGTTGTATTAAGTTTTTGTAGCTGGGAGCAACAGATTTGATAGCCGTATGAACTGTTCTCTGTACTGCAAGCCAAAGACTCGATAACAGCGTTAATTCGTAGTTTGTGGCTGTGCGCCACAGAATAGATTGTCGTATTAGGTTTTTGTAGCTGGGAGCAACAGACTTGATAGCCGTATGAACTTTTTTTTGTAAATGCAAGCCAAAGAGTCGATAACCGCGTAAATTCGTATTTCGTGGTTGTGCGCCACATAATAGATAGTCGTATTACTTTCTTGTAGCTGGGAGCTACAGACTTGATAGCCGTATAAACTTTTTTTTTCTGTAGCTGCAAGGCAAAGAGTCAATAACCCCGTTAATTCGTCTTTTGTGGCTGTGCGCCACAGAATATTCAGTCGTATTAGGTTCTTGTAGCTGTGAGCAACACACTTGATAGCCGTATAAGCTTTTTTTTCTGTAGCTGCAAGCCACAGAGTCAATAACCGCGTCAATTCGTACTTTGTGGTTGTGCGCCACAGAAAAGATAGTCGTATTAAGTTTTTGTAGCTGGGAGCAACAGACTTGATAGCCGTATAAACTTTTTTCTGTAGCTGCAAGGCAAAGAGTCAATAACCGCGTTAATTCGTACTTTCTGGTTGTGCACCACAGGAAAGATAGTTGTATTAAGTTTTTGTAGCTGGGAGCAACAGATTTGATAGCCGTATGAACTGTTCTCTGTACTGCAAGCCAAAGACTCGATAACAGCGTTAATTCGTAGTTTGTGGCTGTGCGCCACAGAATAGATTGTCGTATTAGGTTTTTGTAGCTGGGAGCAACAGACTTGATAGCCGTATGAACTGTTTTTTGTAAATGCAAGCCAAAGAGTCGATAACCGCGTAAATTCGTATTTCGTGGCTGTGCGCCACATAATAGATAGTCGTATTACTTTCTTGTAGCTGGGAGCTACAGACTTGATAGCCGTATAAACTTTTTTTTCTGTAGCTGCAAGGCAAAGAGTCAATAACCCCGTTAATTCGTCTTTTGTGGCTGTGCGCCACAGAATATTCAGTCGTATTAGGTTCTTGTAGCTGTGAGCAACACACTGATAGCCGTATAAGCTTTTTTTTCTGTAGCTGCAAGCCCACAGAGTCAATAACGCGTCAATTCGTACTTTGTGGTTGTGCACCACAGAATAGATTGTCGTATTAGGTTTTTGTAGCTGGGAGCAACAGATTTGATAGCCGTATGAACTGTTCTCTGTAACTGCAAGCCAATGAGTCGATAACCGCGTTAAATTCGTATTTCGTGGCTGTGCGCCACAGAATAGATAGTCGTATTAGGGTTTTTGTAGCTGGGAGCAACAGACTTGATAGCCGTATAAACTTTTTTCTGTAGCTGCAAGGCAAAGAGTCAATAACCGCGTCAATTCGTACTTTGTGGTTGTGCACCTCAGAATAGATTGTCGTATTAGGTTTTTGTAGCTGGGAGCAACAGACTTGATAGCCGTATGATTTTTTTTCTGTGGCTGCAAGGCAAAGAGTCAATAACCGCGTTGATTCGTATTTTGTGGCTGTGCGCTACAGCATAGATTGTCGTATTAGGTTTTTGTAGCTGTGAGCAACACACTTGATAGCCGTATAAGCTTTTTTTCTGTAGCTGCAAGCCACAGAGTCAATAACCGCGTCAATTCGTACTTTGTGGTTGTGCGCCACAGAAAAGATAGTTGTATTAAGTTTTTGTAGCTGGGAGCAACAGACTTGATAGCCGTATGAACTGTTCTCTGTAACTGCAAGCCAAAGAGTCGATAACAGCGTTAATTCGTATTTTGTGGCTGTGCGCCACATAATAGATAGTCGTATTACTTTCTTGTAGCTGGGAGCTACAGACTTGATAGCCGTATAAACTTTTTTTTTCTGTAGCTGCAAGCCACAGAGTCAATAACCGCGTTAATTCGTACTTTCTGGTTGTGCACCACAGGAAAGATAGTTGTATTAAGTTTTGTAGCTGGGAGCAACAGATTTGATAGCCGTATGAACTGTTCTCTGTAACTGCAAGCCAATGAGTCGATAACCGCGTTAATTCGTATTTCGTGGCTGTGCGCCACAGAATAGATAGTCGTATTAGGTTTTTGTAGCTGGGAGCAACAGACTTGATAGCCGTATAAACTTTTTTCTGTAGCTGCAAGGCAAAGAGTCAATAACCGCGTCAATTCGTACTTTGTGGTTGTGCACCTCAGAATAGATTGTCGTATTAGGTTTTTGTAGCTGGGAGCAACAGACTTGATAGCCGTATGATTTTTTTCTGTGGCTGCAAGGCAAAGAGTCAATAACCGCGTGGATTCGTATTTTGTGGCTGTGCGCCACAGCATAGATTGTCGTATTAGGTTTTTGTAGCTGGGAGCAACAGATTTGATAGCCGTATGATTTTTTTTCTGTGGCTGCAAGGCAAAGAGTCAATAACCGCGTGGATTCGTATTTTGTGGCTGTGCGCCACAGCATAGATTGTCGTATTAGGTTTTTGTAGCTGGGAGGCAACAGATTTGATAGCCGTATGAACTGTTCTCAGTAGCTGCAAGGCAAAGAGTCAATAACCGCGTTAATTTGTCTTTTGTGGCTGTGCGCCACAGAATATATAGTCGTCTTAGGTTCTTGTAGCTGTGAGCAACACACTTGGTAGCCGTATGAACTGTTTTTTGTAAATGCAAGCCAAAGAGTCGATAACCGCGTAAATTCGTATTTCGTGGCTGTGCGCCACATAATAGATAGTCGTATTACTTTCTTGTAGCTGGGAGCTACAGACTTGATAGCCGTATAAACTTTTTTTTTCTGTAGCTGCAAGGCAAAGAGTCAATAACCCCGTTAATTCGTCTTTTGTGGCTGTGCGCCACAGAATATTCAGTCGTATTAGGTTCTTGTAGCTGTGAGCAACACACTTGATAGCCGTATAAGCTTTTTTTCTGTAGCTGCAAGCCACAGAGTCAATAACCGCGTCAATTCGTACTTTGTGGTTGTGCGCCACAGAAAAGATAGTCGTATTAAGTTTTTGTAGCTGGGAGCAACAGACTTGATAGCCGTATAAACTTTTTTCTGTAGCTGCAAGGCAAAGAGTCAATAACCGCGTTAATTCGTACTTTCTGGTTGTGCACCACAGGAAAGATAGTTGTATTAAGTTTTTGTAGCTGGGAGCAACAGATTTGATAGCCGTATGAACTGTTCTCTGTACTGCAAGCCAAAGACTCGATAACAGCGTTAATTCGTAGTTTGTGGCTGTGCGCCACAGAATAGATTGTCGTATTAGGTTTTTGTAGCTGGGAGCAACAGACTTGATAGCCGTATGAACTGTTTTTTGTAAATGCAAGCCAAAGAGTCGATAACCGCGTAAATTCGTATTTCGTGGCTGTGCGCCACATAATAGATAGTCGTATTACTTTCTTGTAGCTGGGAGCTACAGACTTGATAGCCGTATAAACTTTTTTTTCTGTAGCTGCAAGGCAAAGAGTCAATAACCCCGTTAATTCGTCTTTTGTGGCTGTGCGCCACAGAATATTCAGTCGTATTAGGTTCTTGTAGCTGTGAGCAACACACTTGATAGCCGTATAAGCTTTTTTTTCTGTAGCTGCAAGCCACAGAGTCAATAACCGCGTCAATTCGTACTTTGTGGTTGTGCACCACAGAATAGATTGTCGTATTAGGTTTTTGTAGCTGGGAGCAACAGATTTGATAGCCGTATGAACTGTTCTCTGTAACTGCAAGCCAATGAGTCGATAACCGCGTTAATTCGTATTTCGTGGCTGTGCGCCACAGAATAGATAGTCGTATTAGGTTTTTGTAGCTGGGAGCAACAGACTTGATAGCCGTATAAACTTTTTTCTGTAGCTGCAAGGCAAAGAGTCAATAACCGCGTCAATTCGTACTTTGTGGTTGTGCACCTCAGAATAGATTGTCGTATTAGGTTTTTGTAGCTGGGAGCAACAGACTTGATAAGCCGTATGATTTTTTTTCTGTGGCTGCAAGGCAAAGAGTCAATAACCGCGTTGATTCGTATTTTGTGGCTGTGCGCTACAGCATAGATTGTCGTATTAGGTTTTTGTAGCTGTGAGCAACACACTTGGTAGCCGTATGAACTGTTCTATGTAACTGCAAGCCAAAGAGTCGATAACCGCGTAAATTCGTATTTCGTGGCTGTGCGCCACAGAATAGATAGTCGTATTACTTTCTTGTAGCTGGGAGCAACAGACTTGATAACTGTATAAACTTTTTTTCTGTAGCTGCAAGGCAAAGAGTCAATAACCGCGTTAATTCGTACTTTGTGGTTGTGCACCTCAGAATAGATTGTCGTATTAGGTTTTTGTAGCTGGCAGCAACAGACTTGATAGCCGTATGATTTTTTTTCTGTGGCTGCAAGGCAAAGAGTCAATAACCGCGTTGATTCGTATTTTGTGGCTGTGCACCACAGAATAGATTGTCGTATAAGGTTTTGTAGCTGGGAGCAACAGACTTGATAGCCGTATGAACTGTTCTCTGTAACTGCAAGCCAATGAGTCGATAACCGCGTTAATTCGTATTTCGTGGCTGTGCGCCACAGAATAGATAGTCGTATTAGGTTTTTGTAGCTGGGAGCAACAGACTTGATAGCCGTATAAACTTTTTTCTGTAGCTGCAAGGCAAAGAGTCAATAACCGCGTCAATTCGTACTTTGTGGTTGTGCACCTCAGAATAGATTGTCGTATTAGGTTTTTGTAGCTGGGAGCAACAGACTTGATAGCCGTATGATTTTTTTTTCTGTGGCTGCAAGGCAAAGAGTCAATAACCGCGTGGATTCGTATTTTGTGGCTGTGCGCCACAGCATAGATTGTCGTATTAGGTTTTTGTAGCTGGGAGCAACAGATTTGATAGCCGTATGATTTTTTTCTGTGGCTGCAAGGCAAAGAGTCAATAACCGCGTGGATTCGTATTTTGTGGCTGTGCGCCACAGCATAGATTGTCGTATTAGGTTTTTGTAGCTGGGAGCAACAGATTTGATAGCCGTATGAACTGTTCTCAGTAGCTGCAAGGCAAAGAGTCAATAACCGCGTTAATTTGTCTTTTGTGGCTGTGCGCCACAGAATATATAGTCGTCTTAGGTTCTTGTAGCTGTGAGCAACACACTTGGTAGCCATATAAGCTTATTTCTGTAGCTGCAAGCCACAGAGTCAATAACCGCGTTAATTCGTACTTTCTGGTTGTGCATCACAGGAAAGATAGTTGTATTAAGTTTTTGTAGCTGGGAGAAACAGATTTGATAGCCGTATGAACTGTTCTCTGTAACTGCAAGCCAAAGAGTCGATAACAGCGTTAATTCGTATTTTGTGGCTGTGCGCCACAGCATAGATTGTCGTATTAGGTTTTTGTAGCTGGGAGCAACAGATTTGATAGCCGTATGAACTGTTCTCAGTAGCTGCAAGGCAAAGAGTCAATAACCGCGTTAATTTGTTTTTTTGTGGCTGTGCGCCACAGAATATATAGTCGTCTTAGGTTCTTGTAGCTGTGAGCAACACACTTGGTAGCATATAAGCTTATTTTCTGTAGCTGCAAGCCACAGAGTCAATAACCGCGTCAATTCGTACTTTGTGGTTGTGCGCCACAGAAAAGATAGTCGTATTAAGTTTTTGTAGCTGGGAGCAACAGACTTGATAGCCGTATAAACTTTTTTCTGTAGCTGCAAGCAAAGAGTCAATAACCGCGTTAATTCGTACTTTCTGGTTGTGCACCACAGGAAAGATAGTTGTATTAAGTTTTTGTAGCTGGGAACAACAGATTTGATAGCCGTATGAACTGTTCTCTGTACTGCAAGCCAAAGACTCGATAACAGCGTTAATTCGTAGTTTGTGGCTGTGCGCCACAGAATAGATTGTCGTATTAGGTTTTTGTAGCTGGGAGCAACAGACTTGATAGCCGTATGAACTGTTTTTTGTAAATGCAAGCCAAAGAGTCGATAACCGCGTAAATTCGTATTTCGTGGCTGTGCGCCACATAATAGATAGTCGTATTACTTTCTTGTAGCTGGGAGCTACAGACTTGATAGCCGTATAAACTTTTTTTTCTGTAGCTGCAAGGCAAAGAGTCAATAACCGCGTTAATTCGTCTTTTGTGGCTGTGCGCCACAGAATATTCAGTCGTATTAGGTTCTTGTAGCTGTGAGCAACACACTTGATAGCCGTATAAGCTTTTTTTTCTGTAGCTGCAAGCCACAGAGTCAATAACCGCGTCAATTCGTACTTTGTGGTTGTGCACCACAGAATAGATTGTCGTATTAGGTTTTTGTAGCTGGGAGCAACAGATTTGATAGCCGTATGAACTGTTCTCTGTAACTGCAAGCCAATGAGTCGATAACCGCGTTAATTCGTATTTCGTGGCTGTGCGCCACAGAATAGATAGTCCGTATTAGGTTTTTGTAGCTGGGAGCAACAGACTTGATAGCCGTATAAACTTTTTTCTGTAGCTGCAAGGCAAAGAGTCAATAACCGCGTCAATTCGTACTTTGTGGTTGTGCACCTCAGAATAGATTGTCGTATTAGGTTTTTGTAGCTGGGAGCAACAGACTTGATAGCCGTATGATTTTTTTTCTGTGGCTGCAAGGCAAAGAGTCAATAACCGCGTTGATTCGTATTTTGTGGCTGTGCGCTACAGCATAGATTGTCGTATTAGGTTTTTGTAGCTGTGAGCAACACACTTGGTAGCCGTATGAACTGTTCTATGTAACTGCAAGCCAAAGAGTCGATAACCGCGTAAATTCGTATTTCGTGGCTGTGCGCCACAGAATAGATAGTCGTATTACTTTCTTGTAGCTGGGAGCAACAGACTTGATAACTGTATAAACTTTTTTTCTGTAGCTGCAAGGCAAAGAGTCAATAACCGCGTTAATTCGTACTTTGTGGTTGTGCACCTCAGAATAGATTGTCGTATTAGGTTTTTGTAGCTGGCAGCAACAGACTTGATAGCCGTATGATTTTTTTTCTGTGGCTGCAAGGCAAAGAGTCAATAACCGCGTTGATTCGTATTTTGTGGCTGTGCACCACAGAATAGATTGTCGTATAAGGTTTTGTAGCTGGGAGCAACAGACTTGATAGCCGTATGAACTGTTCTCTGTAACTGCAAGCCAATGAGTCGATAACCGCGTTAATTCGTATTTCGTGGCTGTGCGCCACAGAATAGATAGTCGTATTAGGTTTTTGTAGCTGGGAGCAACAGACTTGATAGCCGTATAAACTTTTTCTGTAGCTGCAAGGCAAAGAGTCAATAACCGCGTCAATTCGTACTTTGTGGTTGTGCACCTCAGATAGATTGTCGTATTAGGTTTTTGTAGCTGGGAGCAACAGACTTGATAGCCGTATGATTTTTTTTCTGTGGCTGCAAGGCAAAGAGTCAATAACCGCGTGGATTCGTATTTTGTGGCTGTGCGCCACAGCATAGATTGTCGTATTAGGTTTTTGTAGCTGGGAGCAACAGATTTGATAGCCGTATGATTTTTTTTCTGTGGCTGCAAGGCAAAGAGTCAATAACCGCGTGGATTCGTATTTTGTGGCTGTGCGCCACAGCATAGATTGTCGTATTAGGTTTTTTGTAGCTGGGAGCAACAGATTTGATAGCCGTATGAACTGTTCTCAGTAGCTGCAAGGCAAAGAGTCAATAACCGCGTTAATTTGTCTTTTGTGGCTGTGCGCCACAGAATATATAGTCGTCTTAGGTTCTTGTAGCTGTGAGCAACACACTTGGTAGCCATATAAGCTTATTTTCTGTAGCTGCAAGCCACAGAGTCAATAACCGCGTTAATTCGTACTTTCTGGTTGTGCATCACAGGAAAGATAGTTGTATTAAGTTTTTGTAGCTGGGAGAAACAGATTTGATAGCCGTATGAACTGTTCTCTGTAACTGCAAGCCAAAGAGTCGATAACAGCGTTAATTCGTATTTTGTGGCTGTGCGCCACAGCATAGATTGTCGTATTAGGTTTTTGTAGCTGGGGAGCAACAGATTTGATAGCCGTATGAACTGTTCTCAGTAGCTGCAAGGCAAAGAGTCAATAACCGCGTTAATTTGTTTTTTTGTGGCTGTGCGCCACAGAATATATAGTCGTCTTAGGTTCTTGTAGCTGTGAGCAACACACTTGGTAGCCATATAAGCTTATTTTCTGTAGCTGCAAGCCACAGAGTCAATAACCGCGTCAATTCGTACTTTGTGGTTGTGCGCCACAGAAAAGATAGTCGTATTAAGTTTTTGTAGCTGGGAGCAACAGACTTGATAGCCGTATAAACTTTTTTCTGTAGCTGCAAGGCAAAGAGTCAATAACCGCGTTAATTCGTACTTTCTGGTTGTGCACCACAGGAAAGATAGTTGTATTAAGTTTTTGTAGCTGGGAACAACAGATTTGATAGCCGTATGAACTGTTCTCTGTACTGCAAGCCAAAGACTCGATAACAGCGTTAATTCGTAGTTTGTGGCTGTGCGCCACAGAATAGATTGTCGTATTAGGTTTTTGTAGCTGGGAGCAACAGACTTGATAGCCGTATGAACTGTTTTTTGTAAATGCAAGCCAAAGAGTCGATAACCGCGTAAATTCGTATTTCGTGGCTGTGCGCCACATAATAGATAGTCGTATTACTTTCTTGTAGCTGGGAGCTACAGACTTGATAGCCGTATAAACTTTTTTTTCTGTAGCTGCAAGGCAAAGAGTCAATAACCCCGTTAATTCGTCTTTTGTGGCTGTGCGCCACAGAATATTCAGTCGTATTAGGTTCTTGTAGCTGTGAGCAACACACTTGATAGCCGTATAAGCTTTTTTTTTCTGTAGCTGCAAGCCACAGAGTCAATAACCGCGTCAATTCGTACTTTGTGGTTGTGCACCACAGAATAGATTGTCGTATTAGGTTTTTGTAGCTGGGAGCAACAGATTTGATAGCCGTATGAACTGTTCTCTGTAACTGCAAGCCAATGAGTCGATAACCGCGTTAATTCGTATTTCGTGGCTGTGCGCCACAGAATAGATAGTCGTATTAGGTTTTTGTAGCTGGGAGCAACAGACTTGATAGCCGTATAAACTTTTTTCTGTAGCTGCAAGGCAAAGAGTCAATAACCGCGTCAATTCGTACTTTGTGGTTGTGCACCTCAGAATAGATTGTCGTATTAGGTTTTTGTAGCTGGGAGCAACAGACTTGATAGCCGTATGATTTTTTTTCTGTGGCTGCAAGGCAAAGAGTCAATAACCGCGTTGATTCGTATTTTGTGGCTGTGCGCTACAGCATAGATTGTCGTATTAGGTTTTTGTAGCTGTGAGCAACACACTTGGTAGCCGTATGAACTGTTCTATGTAACTGCAAGCCAAAGAGTCGATAACCGCGTAAATTCGTATTTCGTGGCTGTGCGCCACAGAATAGATAGTCGTATTACTTTCTTGTAGCTGGGAGCAACAGACTTGATAACTGTATAAACTTTTTTTTCTGTAGCTGCAAGGCAAAGAGTCAATAACCGCGTTAATTCGTACTTTGTGGTTGTGCACCTCAGAATAGATTGTCGTATTAGGTTTTTGTAGCTGGCAGCAACAGACTTGATAGCCGTATGATTTTTTTTCTGTGGCTGCAAGGCAAAGAGTCAATAACCGCGTTGATTCGTATTTTGTGGGCTGTGCACCACAGAATAGATTGTCGTATAAGGTTTTGTAGCTGGGAGCAACAGACTTGATAGCCGTATGAACTGTTCTCTGTAACTGCAAGCCAATGAGTCGATAACCGCGTTAATTCGTATTTCGTGGCTGTGCGCCACAGAATAGATAGTCGTATTAGGTTTTTGTAGCTGGGAGCAACAGACTTGATAGCCGTATAAACTTTTTTCTGTAGCTGCAAGGCAAAGAGTCAATAACCGCGTGGATTCGTACTTTGTGGTTGTGCACCTCAGAATAGATTGTCGTATTAGGTTTTTGTAGCTGGGAGCAACAGACTTGATAGCCGTATGATTTTTTTTCTGTGGCTGCAAGGCAAAGAGTCAATAACCGCGTGGATTCGTATTTTGTGGCTGTGCGCCACAGCATAGATTGTCGTATTAGGTTTTTGTAGCTGGGAGCAACAGATTTGATAGCCGTATGAACTGTTCTCAGTAGCTGCAAGGCAGAGAGTCAATAACCGCGTTAATTTGTCTTTTGTGGCTGTGCGCCACAGAATATATAGTCGTCTTAGGTTCTTGTAGCTGTGAGCAACACACTTGGTAGCCATATAAGCTTATTTTCTGTAGCTGCAAGTCACAGAGTCAATAACCGCGTTAATTCGTACTTTCTGGTTGTGCATCACAGGAAAGATAGTTGTATTAAGTTTTTGTAGCTGGGAGAAACAGATTTGATAGCCGTATGAACTGTTCTCTGTAACTGCAAGCCAAAGAGTCGATAACAGCGTTAATTCGTATTTTGTGGCTGTGCGCCACAGCATAGATTGTCGTATTAGGTTTTTGTAGCTGGGAGCAACAGATTTGATAGCCGTATGAACTGTTCTCAGTAGCTGCAAGGCAAAGAGTCAATAACCGCGTTAATTTGTTTTTTTGTGGCTGTGCGCCACAGAATATATAGTCGTCTTAGGTTCTTGTAGCTGTGAGCAACACACTTGGTAGCCATATAAGCTTATTTTCTGTAGCTGCAAGCCACAGAGTCAATAACCGCGTTAATTCGTACTTTCTGGTTGTGCATCACAGGAAAGATAGTTGTATTAAGTTTTTGTAGCTGGGAGAAACAGATTTGATAGCCGTATGAACTGTTCTCTGTAACTGCAAACCAAAGAGTCGATAACAGCGTTAATTCGTAATTTGTGACTGTGCGCCACAGAATAGATTGTCGTATTAGGTTTTTGTAGCTGGGAGCAACAGACTTGATAGCCGTATGAACTGTTTTCTGTAGCTGCAAGCCAAAGAGTCGATAACCGCGTTAATTCGTATTTCGTGGCTGTGCGCCACAGAATATATAGTCGTCTTAGGTTCTTGTAGCTGTGAGCAACACACTTGGTAGCCGTATGAACTGTTCTCTGTAACTGCAAGCCAAAGAGTCGATAACCGCGTAAATTCGTATTTCGTGGCTGTGCGCCACAGAATAGATAGTCGTATTACTTTCTTGTAGCGGGGAGCAACAGACTTGATAGCCGTATAAACTTTTTTTCTGTAGCTGCAAGCCAATGAGTCGATAACCGCGTTAATTCGTATTTCGTGGCTGTGCGCCACAGAATAGATAGTCGTATTAGGTTTTTGTAGCTGGGAGCAACAGACTTGATAGCCGTATAAACTTTTTTCTGTAGCTGCAAGGCAAAGAGTCAATAACCGCGTCAATTCGTACTTTGTGGTTGTGCACCTCAGAATAGATTGTCGTATTAGGTTTTTGTAGCTGGAGCAACAGACTTGATAGCCGTATGATTTTTTTTCTGTGGCTGCAAGGCAAAGAGTCAATAACCGCGTGGATTCGTATTTTGTGGCTGTGCGCCACAGCATAGATTGTCGTATTAGGTTTTTGTAGCTGGGAGCAACAGATTTGATAGCCGTATGAACTGTTCTCAGTAGCTGCAAGGCAAAGAGTCAATAACCGCGTTAATTTGTCTTTTGTGGCTGTGCGCCACAGAATATATAGTCGTCTTAGGTTCTTGTAGCTGTGAGCAACACACTTGGTAGCCATATAAGCTTATTTTCTGTAGCTGCAAGCCACAGAGTCAATAACCGCGTTAATTCGTACTTCTGGTTGTGCATCACAGGAAAGATAGTTGTATTAAGTTTTTGTAGCTGGGAGAAACAGATTTTGATAGCCGTATGAACTGTTCTCTGTAACTGCAAGCCAAAGAGTCGATAACAGCGTTAATTCGTATTTTGTGCTGTGCGCCACAGCATAGATTGTCGTATTAGGTTTTTGTAGCTGGGAGCAACAGATTTGATAGCGTATGAACTGTTTCTCAGTAGCTGCAAGGCAAAGAGTCAATAACCGCGTTAATTTGTTTTTTGTGGCTGTGCGCCACAGAATATATAGTCGTCTTAGGTTCTTGTAGCTGTGAGCAACACACTTGGTAGCCATATAAGCTTATTTTCTGTAGCTGCAAGCCACAGAGTCAATAACCGCGTCAATTCGTACTTTGTGGTTGTGCACCTCAGAATAGATTGTCGTATTAGGTTTTTGTAGCTGGGAGCAACAGACTTGATAGCCGTATGATTTTTTTTCTGTGGCTGCAAGGCAAAGAGTCAATAACCGCGTTGATTCGTATTTTGTGGCTGTGCGCTACAGCATAGATTGTCGTATTAGGTTTTTGTAGCTGTGAGCAACACACTTGGTAGCCGTATGAACTGTTCTATGTAACTGCAAGCCAAAGAGTCGATAACCGCGTAAATTCGTATTTCGTGGCTGTGCGCCACAGAATAGATAGTCGTATTACTTTCTTGTAGCTGGGAGCAACAGACTTGATAACTGTATAAACTTTTTTTCTGTAGCTGCAAGGCAAAGAGTCAATAACCGCGTTAATTCGTACTTTGTGGTTGTGCACCTCAGAATAGATTGTCGTATTAGGTTTTTGTAGCTGGCAGCAACAGACTTGATAGCCGTATGATTTTTTTCTGTGGCTGCAAGGCAAAGAGTCAATAACCGCGTTGATTCGTATTTTGTGGCTGTGCACCACAGAATAGATTGTCGTATAAGGTTTTGTAGCTGGGAGCAACAGACTTGATAGCCGTATGAACTGTTCTCTGTAACTGCAAGCCAATGAGTCGATAACCGCGTTAATTCGTATTTCGTGGCTGTGCGCCACAGAATAGATAGTCGTATTAGGTTTTTGTAGCTGGGAGCAACAGACTTGATAGCCGTATAAACTTTTTTCTGTAGCTGCAAGGCAAAGAGTCAATAACCGCGTGGATTCGTACTTTGTGGTTGTGCACCTCAGAATAGATTGTCGTATTAGGTTTTTGTAGCTGGGAGCAACAGACTTGATAGCCGTATGATTTTTTTTCTGTGGCTGCAAGCAAAGAGTCAATAACCGCGTGGATTCGTATTTTGTGGCTGTGCGCCACAGCATAGATTGTCGTATTAGGTTTTTTGTAGCTGGGAGCAACAGATTTGATAGCCGTATGAACTGTTCTCAGTAGCTGCAAGGCAGAGAGTCAATAACCGCGTTAATTTGTCTTTTGTGGCTGTGCGCCACAGAATATATAGTCGTCTTAGGTTCTTGTAGCTGTGAGCAACACACTTGGTAGCCATATAAGCTTATTTTCTGTAGCTGCAAGTCACAGAGTCAATAACCGCGTTAATTCGTACTTTCTGGTTGTGCATCACAGGAAAGATAGTTGTATTAAGTTTTTGTAGCTGGGAGAAACAGATTTGATAGCCGTATGAACTGTTCTCTGTAACTGCAAGCCAAAGAGTCGATAACAGCGTTAATTCGTATTTTGTGGCTGTGCGCCACAGCATAGATTGTCGTATTAGGTTTTTTGTAGCTGGGAGCAACAGATTTGATAGCCGTATGAACTGTTCTCAGTAGCTGCAAGGCAAAGAGTCAATAACCGCGTTAATTTGTTTTTTGTGGCTGTGCGCCACAGAATATATAGTCGTCTTAGGTTCTTGTAGCTGTGAGCAACACACTTGGTAGCCATATAAGCTTATTTTCTGTAGCTGCAAGCCACAGAGTCAATAACCGCGTTAATTCGTACTTTCTGTTGTGCATCACAGGAAAGATAGTTGTATTAAGTTTTTGTAGCTGGGAGAAACAGATTTGATAGCCGTATGAACTGTTCTCTGTAACTGCAAACCAAAGAGTCGATAACAGCGTTAATTCGTAATTTGTGACTGTGCGCCACAGAATAGATTGTCGTATTAGGTTTTTGTAGCTGGGGAGCAACAGACTTGATAGCCGTATGAACTGTTTTCTGTAGCTGCAAGCCAAAGAGTCGATAACCGCGTTAATTCGTATTTCGTGGCTGTGCGCCACAGAATATATAGTCGTCTTAGGTTCTTGTAGCTGTGAGCAACACACTTGGTAGCCGTATGAACTGTTCTCTGTAACTGCAAGCCAAAGAGTCGATAACCGCGTAAATTCGTATTTCGTGGCTGTGCGCCACAGAATAGATAGTCGTATTACTTTCTTGTAGCGGGGAGCAACAGACTTGATAGCCGTATAAACTTTTTTTCTGTAGCTGCAAGCCAATGAGTCGATAACCGCGTTAATTCGTATTTCGTGGCTGTGCGCCACAGAATAGATAGTCGTATTAGGTTTTTGTAGCTGGGAGCAACAGACTTGATAGCCGTATAAACTTTTTTCTGTAGCTGCAAGGCAAAGAGTCAATAACCGCGTCAATTCGTACTTTGTGGTTGTGCACCTCAGAATAGATTGTCGTATTAGGTTTTTGTAGCTGGGAGCAACAGACTTGATAGCCGTATGATTTTTTTTCTGTGGCTGCAAGGCAAAGAGTCAATAACCGCGTGGATTCGTATTTTGTGGCTGTGCGCCACAGCATAGATTGTCGTATTAGGTTTTTGTAGCTGGGAGCAACAGATTTGATAGCCGTATGAACTGTTCTCAGTAGCTGCAAGGCAAAGAGTCAATAACCGCGTTAATTTGTCTTTTGTGGCTGTGCGCCACAGAATATATAGTCGTCTTAGGTTCTTGTAGCTGTGAGCAACACACTTGGTAGCCATATAAGCTTATTTTCTGTAGCTGCAAGCCACAGAGTCAATAACCGCGTTAATTCGTACTTTCTGGTTGTGCATCACAGGAAAGATAGTTGTATTAAGTTTTTGTAGCTGGGAGAAACAGATTTGATAGCCGTATGAACTGTTCTCTGTAACTGCAAGCCAAAGAGTCGATAACAGCGTTAATTCGTATTTTGTGGCTGTGCGCCACAGCATAGATTGTCGTATTAGGTTTTTGTAGCTGGGAGCAACAGATTTGATAGCCGTATGAACTGTTCTCAGTAGCTGCAAGGCAAAGAGTCAATAACCGCGTTAATTTGTTTTTTGTGGCTGTGCGCCACAGAATATATAGTCGTCTTAGGTTCTTGTAGCTGTGAGCAACACACTTGGTAGCCATATAAGCTTATTTTCTGTAGCTGCAAGCCACAGAGTCAATAACCGCGTCAATTCGTACTTTGTGGTTGTGCGCCACAGAAAAGATAGTCGTATTAAGTTTTTGTAGCTGGGAGCAACAGACTTGATAGCCGTATAAACTTTTTTCTGTAGCTGCAAGGCAAAGAGTCAATAACCGCGTTAATTCGTACTTTCTGGTTGTGCACCACAGGAAAGATAGTTGTATTAAGTTTTTGTAGCTGGGAACAACAGATTTGATAGCCGTATGAACTGTTCTCTGTACTGCAAGCCAAAGACTCGATAACAGCGTTAATTCGTAGTTTGTGGCTGTGCGCCACAGAATAGATTGTCGTATTAGGTTTTTGTAGCTGGGAGCAACAGACTTGATAGCCGTATGAACTGTTTTTTGTAAATGCAAGCCAAAGAGTCGATAACCGCGTAAATTCGTATTTCGTGGCTGTGCGCCACATAATAGATAGTCGTATTACTTTCTTGTAGCTGGGAGCTACAGACTTGATAGCCGTATAAACTTTTTTTTCTGTAGCTGCAAGGCAAAGAGTCAATAACCCCGTTAATTCGTCTTTTGTGGCTGTGCGCCACAGAATATTCAGTCGTATTAGGTTCTTGTAGCTGTGAGCAACACACTTGATAGCCGTATAAGCTTTTTTTTCTGTAGCTGCAAGCCACAGAGTCAATAACCGCGTCAATTCGTACTTTGTGGTTGTGCACCACAGAATAGATTGTCGTATTAGGTTTTTGTAGCTGGGAGCAACAGATTTGATAGCCGTATGAACTGTTCTCTGTAACTGCAAGCCAATGAGTCGATAACCGCGTTAATTCGTATTTCGTGGCTGTGCGCCACAGAATAGATAGTCGTATTAGGTTTTTGTAGCTGGGAGCAACAGACTTGATAGCCGTATAAACTTTTTTCTGTAGCTGCAAGGCAAAGAGTCAATAACCGCGTCAATTCGTACTTTGTGGTTGTGCACCTCAGAATAGATTGTCGTATTAGGTTTTTGTAGCTGGGAGCAACAGACTTGATAGCCGTATGATTTTTTTTTCTGTGGCTGCAAGGCAAAGAGTCAATAACCGCGTTGATTCGTATTTTGTGGCTGTGCGCTACAGCATAGATTGTCGTATTAGGTTTTTGTAGCTGTGAGCAACACACTTGGTAGCCGTATGAACTGTTCTATGTAACTGCAAGCCAAAGAGTCGATAACCGCGTAAATTCGTATTTCGTGGCTGTGCGCCACAGAATAGATAGTCGTATTACTTTCTTGTAGCTGGGAGCAACAGACTTGATAACTGTATAAACTTTTTTTTCTGTAGCTGCAAGGCAAAGAGTCAATAACCGCGTTAATTCGTACTTTGTGGTTGTGCACCTCAGAATAGATTGTCGTATTAGGTTTTTGTAGCTGGCAGCAACAGACTTGATAGCCGTATGATTTTTTTTCTGTGGCTGCAAGGCAAAGAGTCAATAACCGCGTTGATTCGTATTTTGTGGCTGTGCACCACAGAATAGATTGTCGTATAAGGTTTTGTAGCTGGGAGCAACAGACTTGATAGCCGTATGAACTGTTCTCTGTAACTGCAAGCCAATGAGTCGATAACCGCGTTAATTCGTATTTCGTGGCTGTGCGCCACAGAATAGATAGTCGTATTAGGTTTTTGTAGCTGGGAGCAACAGACTTGATAGCCGTATAAACTTTTTTCTGTAGCTGCAAGGCAAAGAGTCAATAACCGCGTGGATTCGTACTTTGTGGTTGTGCACCTCAGAATAGATTGTCGTATTAGGTTTTTGTAGCTGGGAGCAACAGACTTGATAGCCGTATGATTTTTTTTCTGTGGCTGCAAGGCAAAGAGTCAATAACCGCGTGGATTCGTATTTTGTGGCTGTGCGCCACAGCATAGATTGTCGTATTAGGTTTTTGTAGCTGGGAGCAACAGATTTGATAGCCGTATGAACTGTTCTCAGTAGCTGCAAGGCAAAGAGTCAATAACCGCGTTAATTTGTCTTTTGTGGCTGTGCGCCACAGAATATATAGTCGTCTTAGGTTCTTGTAGCTGTGAGCAACACACTTGGTAGCCATATAAGCTTATTTTCTGTAGCTGCAAGCCACAGAGTCAATAACCGCGTTAATTCGTACTTTCTGGTTGTGCATCACAGGAAAGATAGTTGTATTAAGTTTTTGTAGCTGGGAGAAACAGATTTGATAGCCGTATGAACTGTTCTCTGTAACTGCAAGCCAAAGAGTCGATAACAGCGTTAATTCGTATTTTGTGGCTGTGCGCCACAGCATAGATTGTCGTATTAGGTTTTTGTAGCTGGGAGCAACAGATTTGATAGCCGTATGAACTGTTCTCAGTAGCTGCAAGGCAAAGAGTCAATAACCGCGTTAATTTGTTTTTTGTGGCTGTGCGCCACAGAATATATAGTCGTCTTAGGTTCTTGTAGCTGTGAGCAACACACTTGGTAGCCATATAAGCTTATTTTCTGTAGCTGCAAGCCACAGAGTCAATAACCGCGTCAATTCGTACTTTGTGGTTGTGCGCCACAGAAAAGATAGTCGTATTAAGTTTTTGTAGCTGGGAGCAACAGACTTGATAGCCGTATAAACTTTTTTCTGTAGCTGCAAGGCAAAGAGTCAATAACCGCGTTAATTCGTACTTTCTGGTTGTGCACCACAGGAAAGATAGTTGTATTAAGTTTTTGTAGCTGGGAACAACAGATTTGATAGCCGTATGAACTGTTCTCTGTACTGCAAGCCAAAGACTCGATAACAGCGTTAATTCGTAGTTTGTGGCTGTGCGCCACAGAATAGATTGTCGTATTAGGTTTTTGTAGCTGGGAGCAACAGACTTGATAGCCGTATGAACTGTTTTTTGTAAATGCAAGCCAAAGAGTCGATAACCGCGTAAATTCGTATTTCGTGGCTGTGCGCCACATAATAGATAGTCGTATTACTTTCTTGTAGCTGGGAGCTACAGACTTGATAGCCGTATAAACTTTTTTTTCTGTAGCTGCAAGGCAAAGAGTCAATAACCCCGTTAATTCGTCTTTTGTGGCTGTGCGCCACAGAATATTCAGTCGTATTAGGTTCTTGTAGCTGTGAGCAACACACTTGATAGCCGTATAAGCTTTTTTTTCTGTAGCTGCAAGCCACAGAGTCAATAACCGCGTCAATTCGTACTTTGTGGTTGTGCACCACAGAATAGATTGTCGTATTAGGTTTTTGTAGCTGGGAGCAACAGATTTGATAGCCGTATGAACTGTTCTCTGTAACTGCAAGCCAATGAGTCGATAACCGCGTTAATTCGTATTTCGTGGCTGTGCGCCACAGAATAGATAGTCGTATTAGGTTTTTGTAGCTGGGAGCAACAGACTTGATAGCCGTATAAACTTTTTTCTGTAGCTGCAAGGCAAAGAGTCAATAACCGCGTCAATTCGTACTTTGTGGTTGTGCACCTCAGAATAGATTGTCGTATTAGGTTTTTGTAGCTGGGAGCAACAGACTTGATAGCCGTATGATTTTTTTTTCTGTGGCTGCAAGGCAAAGAGTCAATAACCGCGTTGATTCGTATTTTGTGGCTGTGCGCTACAGCATAGATTGTCGTATTAGGTTTTTGTAGCTGTGAGCAACACACTTGGTAGCCGTATGAACTGTTCTATGTAACTGCAAGCCAAAGAGTCGATAACCGCGTAAATTCGTATTTCGTGGCTGTGCGCCACAGAATAGATAGTCGTATTACTTTCTTGTAGCTGGGAGCAACAGACTTGATAACTGTATAAACTTTTTTTTCTGTAGCTGCAAGGCAAAGAGTCAATAACCGCGTTAATTCGTACTTTGTGGTTGTGCACCTCAGAATAGATTGTCGTATTAGGTTTTTGTAGCTGGCAGCAACAGACTTGATAGCCGTATGATTTTTTTTCTGTGGCTGCAAGGCAAAGAGTCAATAACCGCGTTGATTCGTATTTTGTGGCTGTGCACCACAGAATAGATTGTCGTATAAGGTTTTGTAGCTGGGAGCAACAGACTTGATAGCCGTATGAACTGTTCTCTGTAACTGCAAGCCAATGAGTCGATAACCGCGTTAATTCGTATTTCGTGGCTGTGCGCCACAGAATAGATAGTCGTATTAGGTTTTTGTAGCTGGGAGCAACAGACTTGATAGCCGTATAAACTTTTTTCTGTAGCTGCAAGGCAAAGAGTCAATAACCGCGTGGATTCGTACTTTGTGGTTGTGCACCTCAGAATAGATTGTCGTATTAGGTTTTTGTAGCTGGGAGCAACAGACTTGATAGCCGTATGATTTTTTTTCTGTGGCTGCAAGGCAAAGAGTCAATAACCGCGTGGATTCGTATTTTGTGGCTGTGCGCCACAGCATAGATTGTCGTATTAGGTTTTTGTAGCTGGGAGCAACAGATTTGATAGCCGTATGAACTGTTCTCAGTAGCTGCAAGGCAAAGAGTCAATAACCGCGTTAATTTGTCTTTTGTGGCTGTGCGCCACAGAATATATAGTCGTCTTAGGTTCTTGTAGCTGTGAGCAACACACTTGGTAGCCATATAAGCTTATTTTCTGTAGCTGCAAGTCACAGAGTCAATAACCGCGTTAATTCGTACTTTCTGGTTGTGCATCACAGGAAAGATAGTTGTATTAAGTTTTTGTAGCTGGGAGAAACAGATTTGATAGCCGTATAAACTGTTCTCTGTAACTGCAAGCCAAAGAGTCGATAACAGCGTTAATTCGTATTTTGTGGCTGTGCGCCACAGCATAGATTGTCGTATTAGGTTTTTGTAGCTGGGAGCAACAGATTTGATAGCCGTATGAACTGTTCTCAGTAGCTGCAAGGCAAAGAGTCAATAACCGCGTTAATTTGTTTTTTGTGGCTGTGCGCCACAGAATATATAGTCGTCTTAGGTTCTTGTAGCTGTGAGCAACACACTTGGTAGCCATATAAGCTTATTTTCTGTAGCTGCAAGCCACAGAGTCAATAACCGCGTTAATTCGTACTTTCTGGTTGTGCATCACAGGAAAGATAGTTGTATTAAGTTTTTGTAGCTGGGAGAAACAGATTTGATAGCCGTATGAACTGTTCTCTGTAACTGCAAGCCAAAGAGTCGATAACAGCGTTAATTCGTAATTTGTGACTGTGCGCCACAGAATAGATTGTCGTATTAGGTTTTTGTAGCTGGGAGCAACAGACTTGATAGCCGTATGAACTGTTTTCTGTAGCTGCAAGCCAAAGAGTCGATAACCGCGTTAATTCGTATTTCGTGGCTGTGCGCCACAGAATATATAGTCGTCTTAGGTTCTTGTAGCTGTGAGCAACACACTTGGTAGCCGTATGAACTGTTCTCTGTAACTGCAAGCCAAAGAGTCGATAACCGCGTAAATTCGTATTTCGTGGCTGTGCGCCACAGAATAGATAGTCGTATTACTTTCTTGTAGCGGGGAGCAACAGACTTGATAGCCGTATAAACTTTTTTTCTGTAGCTGCAAGCCAATGAGTCGATAACCGCGTTAATTCGTATTTCGTGGCTGTGCGCCACAGAATAGATAGTCGTATTAGGTTTTTGTAGCTAAGAGCAACAGACTTGATAGCCGTATAAACTTTTTCCTGTAGCTGCAAGGCAAAGAGTCAATAGCCGCGTTAATTTGTCTTTTGTGGCTGTGCGCCACAGAATATAAAGTCGTATTAGGTTTTTGTAGCTGGGAGCAATAGACTTGATAGCCGTATAATTTTTTTTCTGTAGCTGCAAGGCAAAGAGTCAATAACCGCGTTGATTTGTATTTTGTGGCTGTGCGCCACAGAGTATTCAGTCGTATTAGGTTCTTGTAGCTGTGAGCAACACACTTGATAGCCGTATAAGCTTTTTTTTTCTGTAGCTGCAAGCCACAGAGTCAATAACCGCGTCAATTCGTACTTTGTGGTTGTGCACCTCAGAATAGATTGTCGTATTAGGTTCTTGTAGCTGTGAGCAACACACTTGGTAGCCGTATGAACTGTTCTCTGTAACTGCAAGCCAAAGAGTCGATAACCGCGTAAATTCGTATTTCGTGGCTGTGCGCCACAGAATAGATAGTCGTATTACTTTCTTGTAGCGGGGAGCAACAGACTTGATAGCCGTATAAACTTTTTTTCTGTAGCTGCAAGCCAATGAGTCGATAACCGCGTTAATTCTTATTTCGTGGCTGTGCGCCACAGAATAGATAGTCGTATTAGGTTTTTGTAGCTAAGAGCAACAGACTTGATAGCCGTATAAACTTTTTCCTGTAGCTGCAAGGCAAAGAGTCAATAGCCGCGTTAATTTGCATTTTGTGGCTGTGCGCCACAGAATATAAAGTCGTATTAGGTTTTTGTAGCTGGGAGCAACAGACTTGATAGCCGTATGATTTTTTTTCTGTAGCTGCAAGGCAAAGAGTCAATAACCGCGTTGATTTGTATTTTGTGGCTGTGCGCCACAGAGTATTCAGTCGTATTAGGTTCTTGTAGCTGTGAGCAACACACTTGATAGCCGTATAAGCTTTTTTTTTCTGTAGCTGCAAGCCACAGAGTCAATAACCGCGTCAATTCGTACTTTGTGGTTGTGCACCTCAGAATAGATTGTCGTATTAGGTTTTTGTAGCTGGGAGCAACAGACTTGATAGCCGTATGATTTTTTTTCTGTGGCTGCAAGCCACAGAGTCAATAACCGCGTCAATTCGTACTTTGTGGTTGTGCACCTCAGAATAGATTGTCGTATTAGGTTTTTGTAGCTGGGAGCAACAGACTTGATAGCCGTATGATTTTTTTTTCTGTGGCTGCAAGGCAAAGAGTCAATAACCGCGTTGATTCGTATTTTGTGGCTGTGCGCCACAGCATATATTGTCGTATTAGGTTCTTGTAGCTGTGAGCAACACACTTGGTAGCTGTATAAACTTTTTTTCTGTAGCTGCAAGGCAAAGAGTCAATAACCGCGTTAATTCGTATTTCGTGGCTGTGCGCCACAGAATAGATAGTCGTATTACTTTCTTGTAGCGGGGAGCAACAGACTTGATAGCCGTATAAACTTTTTTCTGTAGCTGCAAGCCAATGAGTCGATAACCGCGTTAATTCGTATTTCGTGGCTGTGCGCCACAGAATAGATAGTCGTATTAGGTTTTTGTAGCTAAGAGCAACAGACTTGATAGCCGTATAAACTTTTTCCTGTAGCTGCAAGGCAAAGAGTCAATAGCCGCGTTAATTTGTCTTTTGTGGCTGTGCGCCACAGAATATAAAGTCGTATTAGGTTTTTGTAGCTGGGAGCAACAGACTTGATAGCCGTATGATTTTTTTTCTGTAGCTGCAAGGCAAAGAGTCAATAACCGCGTTGATTTGTATTTTGTGGCTGTGCGCCACAGAGTATTCAGTCGTATTAGGTTCTTGTAGCTGTGAGCAACACACTTGATAGCCGTATAAGCTTTTTTTTCTGTAGCTGCAAGCCACAGAGTCAATAACCGCGTCAATTCGTACTTTGTGGTTGTGCACCTCAGAATAGATTGTCGTATTAGGTTTTTGTAGCTGGGAGCAACAGACTTGATAGCCGTATAATTTTTTTCTGTGGCTGCAAGCCACAGAGTCAATAACCGCGTCAATTCGTACTTTGTGGTTGTGCACCTCAGAATAGATTGTCGTATTAGGTTTTTGTAGCTGGGAGCAACAGACTTGATAGCCGTATGATTTTTTTTTTCTGTGGCTGCAAGGCAAAGAGTCAATAACCGCGTTGATTCGTATTTTGTGGCTGTGCGCCACAGCATATATTGTCGTATTAGGTTCTTGTAGCAGTGAGCAACACACTTGGTAGCTGTATAAACTTTTTTTCTGTAGCTGCAAGGCAAAGAGTCAATAACCGCGTTAATTCGTATTTCGTGGCTGTGCGCCACAGAATAGATAGTCGTATTACTTTCTTGTAGCGGGGAGCAACAGACTTGATAGCCGTATAAACTTTTTTCTGTAGCTGCAAGGCAAAGAGTCAATAGCCGCGTTAATTTGTCTTTTGTGGCTGTGCGCCACAGAATATAAAGTCGTATTAGGTTTTTGTAGCTGGGAGCAACAGACTTGATAGCCGTATGATTTTTTTTCTGTAGCTGCAAGGCAAAGAGTCAATGACCGCGTTGATTTGTATTTTGTGGCTGTGCGCCACAGAGTATTCAGTCGTATTAGGTTCTTGTAGCTGTGAGCAACACACTTGATAGCCGTATAAGCTTTTTTTTCTGTAGCTGCAAGCCACAGAGTCAATAACCGCGTCAATTCGTACTTTGTGGTTGTGCACCTCAGAATAGATTGTCGTATTAGGTTTTTGTAGCTGGGAGCAACAGACTTGATAGCCGTATGATTTTTTTTCTGTGGCTGCAAGCCACAGAGTCAATAACCGCGTCAATTCGTACTTTGTGGTTGTGCACCTCAGAATAGATTGTCGTATTAGGTTTTTGTAGCTGGGAGCAACAGACTTGATAGCCGTATGATTTTTTTTTCTGTGGCTGCAAGGCAAAGAGTCAATAACCGCGTTGATTTGTATTTTGTGGCTGTGCGCCACAGCATATATTGTCGTATTAGGTTCTTGTAGCTGTGAGCAACACACTTGGTAGCTGTATAAACTTTTTTCTGTAGCTGCAAGGCAAAGAGTCAATAACCGCGTTAATTCGTATTTCGTGGCTGTGCGCCACATAATAGATAGTCGTATTACTTTCTTGTAGCTGGGAGCTACAGACTTGATAGCCGTATAAACTTTTTTTTCTGTAGCTGCAAGGCAAAGAGTCAATAACCGCGTTAATTCGGCTTTTGTGGCTGTGCGCCACAGAATATTCAGTCGTATTAGGTTCTTGTAGCTGTGAGCAACACACTTGATAGCTGTATAAGCTTTTTTTCTGTAGCTGCAAGCCACAGCAACAGATTTGATAGCCGTATGAACTGTTCTCAGAAGCTGCAAGGCAAAGAGTCAATAACCGCGTTAATTTGTCTTTTTTGGCTGTGCGCCACAGAATATATAGTCGTCTTAGGTTCTTGTAGCTGTGAGCAACACACTTGGTAGCCGTATAAGCTTTCTTTCTCTAGCTGCAAGCCACAGAGTCAATAACCGCGTTAATTCGTACTTTCTGGTTGTGCATCACAGGAAAGATAGTTGTATTAAGTTTTTGTAGCTGGGAGAAACAGATTTGATAGCCGTATGAACTGTTCTCTGTAACTGCAAGCCAAAGAGTCAATAACCGCGTTAATTCGTCTTTTGTGGCTGTGCGCCACAGAATATATAGTCGTCTTAGGTTCTTGTAGCTGTGAGCAACACACTTGGTAGCCGTATGAACTGTTCTCTGTAACTGCAAGCCAAAGAGTCGATAACCGCGTAAATTCGTATTTCGTGGCTGTGCGCCACAGAATAGATAGTCGTATTACTTTCTTGTAGCTGGGAGCAACAGACTTGATAACTGTATAAACTTTTTTTCTGTAGCTGCAAGGCAAAGAGTCAATAACCGCGTTAATTCGTCTTTTGTGGCTGTGCGCCACAGAATATTCAGTCGTATTAGGTTCTTGTAGCTGTGAGCAACACACTTGATAGCCATATAAGCTTTCTTTCTCTAGCTGCAAGCCACAGCAACAGATTTGATAGCCGTATGAACTGTTCTCAGAAGCTGCAAGGCAAAGAGTCAATAACCGCGTTAATTTGTCTTTTTTGGCTGTGCGCCACAGAATATATAGTCGTCTTAGGTTCTTGTAGCTGTGAGCAACACACTTGGTAGCCGTATAAGCTTTCTTTCTCTAGCTGCAAGCCACAGAGTCAATAACCGCGTTAATTCGTACTTTCTGGTTGTGCATCACAGGAAAGATAGTTGTATTAAGTTTTTGTAGCTGGGAGAAACAGATTTGATAGCCGTATGAACTGTTCTCTGTAACTGCAAGCCAAAGAGTCAATAACCGCGTTAATTCGTCTTTTGTGGCTGTGCGCCACAGAATATATAGTCGTCTTAGGTTCTTGTAGCTGTGAGCAACACACTTGGTAGCCGTATGAACTGTTCTCTGTAACTGCAAGCCAAAGAGTCGATAACCGCGTAAATTCGTATTTCGTGGCTGTGCGCCACAGAATAGATAGTCGTATTACTTTCTTGTAGCTGGGAGCAACATACTTGATAACTGTATAAACTTTTTTTCTGTAGCTGCAAGGCAAAGAGTCAATAACCGCGTTAATTCGTCTTTTGTGGCTGTGCGCCACAGAATATTCAGTCGTATTAGGTTCTTGTAGCTGTGAGCAACACACTTGATAGCCGTATAAGCTTTTTTTCTGTAGCTGCAAGCCACAGAGTCAATAACCGCGTCAATTCGTACTTTGTGGTTGTGCACCACAGAATAGATTGTCGTATTAGGTTTTTGTAGCTGGGAGCAACAGACTTGATAGCCGTATGAACTGTTTTCTGTAGCTGCAAGGCAAAGAGTCAATAACCGCGTTAATTCGTCTTTTGTGGCTGTGCGCCACAGAATATTCAGTCGTATTAGGTTCTTGTAGCTGTGAGCAACACACTTGATAGCCGTATAAGCTTTTTTTCTGTAGCTGCAAGCCACAGAGTCAATAACCGCGTCAATTCGTACTTTGTTCTTGTAGCTGTGAGCAACACACTTGGTAGCCGTATGAACTGTTCTCTGTAACTGCAAGCCAAAGAGTCGATAACCGCGTTAATTTGTCTTTTGTGGCTGTGCGCCACAGAATAGATTGTCGTATTAGGTTTTTGTAGCTGGGAGCAACAGACTTGATAGCCGTATAAACTTTTTTTCTGTAGCTGCAAGGCAAAGAGTCAATAACCGCGTTGATTCGTATTTTGTGGCTGTGCGCCACAGAATATATTGTCGTAGTAGGTTTTTGTAGCTGGGAGCAACAGATTTTATAGCCGTATAAACTGTTCTCAGTAGCTGCAAAGCAAAGAGTCAATAACCGCGTTAATTCGTCTTTTGTGGCTGTGCGCCACAGAATATAAAGTCGTATTAGGTTTTTGTAGCTGGGAGCAACACACTTGGTAGCCGTATGAACTGTTCTCTGTAACTGCAAGCCAAAGAGTCGATAACCGCGTAAATTCGTATTTCGTGGCTGTGCGCCACAGAATAGATAGTCGTATTACTTTCTTGTAGCGGGGAGCAACAGACTTGATAGCCGTATAAACTTTTTTTCTGTAGCTGCAAGCCAATGAGTCGATAACCGCGTTAATTCGTATTTCGTGGCTGTGCGCCACAGAATAGATAGTCGTATTAGGTTTTTGTAGCTAAGAGCAACAGACTTGATAGCCGTAAAAACTTTTTCCTGTAGCTGCAAGGCAAAGAGTCAATAGCCGCGTTAATTTGTCTTTTGTGGCTGTGCGCCACAGAATATAAAGTCGTATTAGGTTTTTGTAGCTGGGAGCAACACACTTGATAGCCGTATAAGCTTTTTTTTTCTGTAGCTGCAAGCCACAGAGTCAATAACCGCGTCAATTCGTACTTTGTGGTTGTGCACCTCAGAATAGATTGTCGTATTAGGTTTTTGTAGCTGGGAGCAACAGACTTGATAGCCGTATAAACTTTTTCCTGTAGCTGCAAGGCAAAGAGTCAATAACCGCGTTGATTTGTATTTTGTGGCTGTGCGCCACAGAGTATTCAGTCGTATTAGGTTCTTGTAGCTGTGAGCAACACACTTGATAGCCGTATAAGCTTTTTTTTCTGTAGCTGCAAGCCACAGAGTCAATAACCGCGTCAATTCGTACTTTGTGGTTGTGCACCTCAGAATAGATTGTCGTATTAGGTTTTTGTAGCTGGGAGCAACAGATTTTATAGCCGTATAAACTGTTCTCAGTAGCTGCAAAGCAAAGAGTCAATAACCGCGTTAATTCGTCTTTTGTGGCTGTGCGCCACAGAATATAAAGTCGTATTAGGTTTTTGTAGCTGGGAGCAACACACTTGGTAGCCGTATGAACTGTTCTCTGTAACTGCAAGCCAAAGAGTCGATAACCGCGTAAATTCGTATTTCGTGGCTGTGCGCCACAGAATAGATAGTCGTATTACTTTCTTGTAGCGGGGAGCAACAGACTTGATAGCCGTATAAACTTTTTTTCTGTAGCTGCAAGCCAATGAGTCGATAACCGCGTTAATTCGTATTTCGTGGCTGTGCGCCACAGAATAGATAGTCGTATTAGGTTTTTGTAGCTAAGAGCAACAGACTTGATAGCCGTATAAACTTTTTCCTGTAGCTGCAAGGCAAAGAGTCAATAGCCGCGTTAATTTGTCTTTTGTGGCTGTGCGCCACAGAATATAAAGTCGTATTAGGTTTTTGTAGCTGGGAGCAACACACTTGATAGCCGTATAAGCTTTTTTTCTGTAGCTGCAAGCCACAGAGTCAATAACCGCGTCAATTCGTACTTTGTGGTTGTGCACCTCAGAATAGATTGTCGTATTAGGTTTTTGTAGCTGGGAGCAACAGACTTGATAGCCGTATAAACTTTTTCCTGTAGCTGCAAGGCAAAGAGTCAATAACCGCGTTGATTTGTATTTTGTGGCTGTGCGCCACAGAGTATTCAGTCGTATTAGGTTCTTGTAGCTGTGAGCAACACACTTGATAGCCGTATAAGCTTTTTTTTCTGTAGCTGCAAGCCACAGAGTCAATAACCGCGTCAATTCGTACTTTGTGGTTGTGCACCTCAGAATAGATTGTCGTATTAGGTTTTTGTAGCTGGGAGAAACAGATTTGATAGCCGTATGAACTGTTCTCTGTAACTGCAAGCCAAAGAGTCAATAACCGCGTTAATTCGTCTTTTGTGGCTGTGCGCCACAGAATATATAGTCGTCTTAGGTTCTTGTAGCTGTGAGCAACACACTTGGTAGCCGTATGAACTGTTCTCTGTAACTGCAAGCCAAAGAGTCGATAACCGCGTAAATTCGTATTTCGTGGCTGTGCGCCACAGAATAGATAGTCGTATTACTTTCTTGTAGCTGGGAGCAACAGACTTGATAACTGTATAAACTTTTTTTCTGTAGCTGCAAGGCAAAGAGTCAATAACCGCGTTAATTCGTCTTTTGTGGCTGTGCGCCACAGAATATTTAGTCGTATTAGGTTCTTGTAGCTGTGAGCAACACACTTGATAGCCGTATAAGCTTTTTTTCTGTAGCTGCAAGCCACAGAGTCAATAACCGCGTCAATTCGTACTTTGTGGTTGTGCACCACAGAATAGATTGTCGTATTAGGTTTTTGTAGCTGGGAGCAACAGACTTGATAGCCGTATGAACTGTTTTCTGTAGCTGCAAGGCAAAGAGTCAATAACCGCGTTAATTCGTCTTTTGTGGCTGTGCGCCACAGAATATTCAGTCGTATTAGGTTCTTGTAGCTGTGAGCAACACACTTGATAGCCGTATAAGCTTTTTTTCTGTAGCTGCAAGCCACAGAGTCAATAACCGCGTCAATTCGTACTTTGTTCTTGTAGCTGTGAGCAACACACTTGGTAGCCGTATGAACTGTTCTCTGTAACTGCAAGCCAAAGAGTCGATAACCGCGTTAATTTGTCTTTTGTGGCTGTGCGCCACAGAATAGATTGTCGTATTAGGTTTTTGTAGCTGGGAGCGACAGACTTGATAGCCGTATAAACTTTTTTTCTGTAGCTGCAAGGCAAAGAGTCAATAACCGCGTTGATTCGTATTTTGTGGCTGTGCGCCACAGAATATATTGTCGTATTAGGTTTTTGTAGCTGGGAGCAACAGATTTTATAGCCGTATAAACTGTTCTCAGTAGCTGCAAAGCAAAGAGTCAATAACCGCGTTAATTCGTCTTTTGTGGCTGTGCGCCACAGAATATAAAGTCGTATTAGGTTTTTGTAGCTGGGAGCAACACACTTGGTAGCCGTATGAACTGTTCTCTGTAACTGCAAGCCAAAGAGTCGATAACCGCGTAAATTCGTATTTCGTGGCTGTGCGCCACAGAATAGATAGTCGTATTACTTTCTTGTAGCGGGGAGCAACAGACTTGATAGCCGTATAAACTTTTTTTCTGTAGCTGCAAGCCAATGAGTCGATAACCGCGTTAATTCGTATTTCGTGGCTGTGCGCCACAGAATAGATAGTCGTATTAGGTTTTTGTAGCTAAGAGCAACAGACTTGATAGCCGTATAAACTTTTTCCTGTAGCTGCAAGGCAAAGAGTCAATAGCCGCGTTAATTTGTCTTTTGTGGCTGTGCGCCACAGAATATAAAGTCGTATTAGGTTTTTGTAGCTGGGAGCAACACACTTGATAGCCGTATAAGCTTTTTTTTCTGTAGCTGCAAGCCACAGAGTCAATAACCGCGTCAATTCGTACTTTGTGGTTGTGCACCTCAGAATAGATTGTCGTATTAGGTTTTTGTAGCTGGGAGCAACAGACTTGATAGCCGTATAAACTTTTTCCTGTAGCTGCAAGGCAAAGAGTCAATAACCGCGTTGATTTGTATTTTGTGGCTGTGCGCCACAGAGTATTCAGTCGTATTAGGTTCTTGTAGCTGTGAGCAACACACTTGAAAGCCGTATAAGCTTTTTTTTCTGTAGCTGCAAGCCACAGAGTCAATAACCGCGTCAATTCGTACTTTGTGGTTGTGCACCTCAGAATAGATTGTCGTATTAGGTTTTTGTAGCTGGGAGCAACAGATTTTATAGCCGTATAAACTGTTCTCAGTAGCTGCAAAGCAAAGAGTCAATAACCGCGTTAATTCGTCTTTTGTGGCTGTGCGCCACAGAATATAAAGTCGTATTAGGTTTTTGTAGCTGGGAGCAACACACTTGGTAGCCGTATGAACTGTTCTCTGTAACTGCAAGCCAAAGAGTCGATAACCGCGTAAATTCGTATTTCGTGGCTGTGCGCCACAGAATAGATAGTCGTATTACTTTCTTGTAGCGGGGAGCAACAGACTTGATAGCCGTATAAACTTTTTTTCTGTAGCTGCAAGCCAATGAGTCGATAACCGCGTTAATTCGTATTTCGTGGCTGTGCGCCACAGAATAGATAGTCGTATTAGGTTTTTGTAGCTAAGAGCAACAGACTTGATAGCCGTATAAACTTTTTCCTGTAGCTGCAAGGCAAAGAGTCAATAGCCGCGTTAATTTGTCTTTTGTGGCTGTGCGCCACAGAATATAAAGTCGTATTAGGTTTTTGTAGCTGGGAGCAATACACTTGATAGCCGTATAAGCTTTTTTTTCTGTAGCTGCAAGCCACAGAGTCAATAACCGCGTCAATTCGTACTTTGTGGTTGTGCACCTCAGAATAGATTGTCGTATTAGGTTTTTGTAGCTGGGAGCAACAGACTTGATAGCCGTATAAACTTTTTCCTGTAGCTGCAAGGCAAAGAGTCAATAACCGCGTTGATTTGTATTTTGTGGCTGTGCGCCACAGAGTATTCAGTCGTATTAGGTTCTTGTAGCTGTGAGCAACACACTTGATAGCCGTATAAGCTTTTTTTTCTGTAGCTGCAAGCCACAGAGTCAATAACCGCGTCAATTCGTACTTTGTGGTTGTGCACCTCAGAATAGATTGTCGTATTAGGTTTTTGTAGCTGGGAGCAACAGACTTGATAGCCGTATAAGCTTTTTTTCTGTAGCTGCAAGCCACAGAGTCAATAACCGCGTCAATTCGTACTTTGTGGTTGTGCACCTCAGAATAGATTGTCGTATTAGGTTTTTGTAGCTGGGAGCAACAGACTTGATAGCCGTATGATTTTTTTTCTGTGGCTGCAAGGCAAAGAGTCAATAACCGCGTTGATTCGTATTTTGTGGCTGTGCGCCACAGCATATATTGTCGTATTAGGTTCTTGTAGCTGTGAGCAACACACTTGGTAGCTGTATAAACTTTTTTTCTGTAGCTGCAAGGCAAAGAGTCAATAACCGCGTTAATTCGTATTTCGTGGCTGTGCGCCACATAATAGATAGTCGTATTACTTTCTTGTAGCTGGGAGCTACAGACTTGATAGCCGTATAAACTTTTTTTTTCTGTAGCTGCAAGGCAAAGAGTCAATAACCGCGTTAATTCGGCTTTTGTGGCTGTGCGCCACAGAATATTCAATCGTATTAGGTTCTTGTAGCTGTGAGCAACACACTTGATAGCTGTATAAGCTTTTTTTCTGTAGCTGCAAGCCACAGCAACAGATTTGATAGCCGTATGAACTGTTCTCAGAAGCTGCAAGGCAAAGAGTCAATAACCGCGTTAATTTGTCTTTTTTGGCTGTGCGCCACAGAATATATAGTCGTCTTAGGTTCTTGTAGCTGTGAGCAACACACTTGGTAGCCGTATAAGCTTTTTTTCTCTAGCTGCAAGCCACAGAGTCAATAACCGCGTTAATTCGTACTTTATGGTTGTGCATCACAGGAAAGATAGTTGTATTAAGTTTTTGTAGCTGGGAGAAACAGATTTGATAGCCGTATGAACTGTTCTCTGTAACTGCAAGCCAAAGAGTCAATAACCGCGTTAATTCGTCTTTTGTGGCTGTGCGCCACAGAATATATAGTCGTCTTAGGTTCTTGTAGCTGTGAGCAACACACTTGGTAGCCGTATGAACTGTTCTCTGTAACTGCAAGCCAAAGAGTCGATAACCGCGTAAATTCGTATTTCGTGGCTGTGCGCCACAGAATAGATAGTCGTATTACTTTCTTGTAGCTGGGAGCAACAGACTTGATAACTGTATAAACTTTTTTTTCTGTAGCTGCAAGGCAAAGAGTCAATAACCGCGTTAATTCGTCTTTTGTGGCTGTGCGCCACAGAATATTCAGTCGTATTAGGTTCTTGTAGCTGTGAGCAACACACTTGATAGCCGTATAAGCTTTTTTTCTGTAGCTGCAAGCCACAGAGTCAATAACCGCGTCAATTCGTACTTTGTGGTTGTGCACCACAGAATAGATTGTCGTATTAGGTTTTTGTAGCTGGGAGCAACAGACTTGATAGCCGTATGAACTGTTTTCTGTAGCTGCAAGGCAAAGAGTCAATAACCGCGTTAATTCGTCTTTTGTGGCTGTGCGCCACAGAATATTCAGTCGTATTAGGTTCTTGTAGCTGTGAGCAACACACTCGATAGCCGTATGAACTGTTCTCTGTAACTGCAAGCCAAAGAGTCAATAACCGCGTCAATTCGTACTTTGTTCTTGTAGCTGTGAGCAACACACTTGGTAGCCGTATGAACTGTTCTCTGTAACTGCAAGCCAAAGAGTCGATAACCGCGTTAATTTGTCTTTTGTGGCTGTGCGCCACAGAATAGATTGTCGTATTAGGTTTTTGTAGCTGGGAGCAACAGAATTGATAGCCGTATAAACTTTTTTTCTGTAGCTGCAAGGCAAAGAGTCAATAACCGCGTTGATTCGTATTTTGTGGCTGTGCGCCACAGAATATATTGTCGTATTAGGTTTTTGTAGCTGGGAGCAACAGATTTTATAGCCGTATAAACTGTTCTCAGTAGCTGCAAAGCAAAGAGTCAATAACCGCGTTAATTCGTCTTTTGTGGCTGTGCGCCACAGAATATAAAGTCGTATTATGTTTTTGTAGCTGGGAGCAACACACTTGGTAGCCGTATGAACTGTTCTCTGTAACTGCAAGCCAAAGAGTCGATAACCGCGTAAATTCGTATTTCGTGGCTGTGCGCCACAGAATAGATAGTCGTATTACTTTCTTGTAGCGGGGAGCAACAGACTTGATAGCCGTATAAACTTTTTTTCTGTAGCTGCAAGCCAATGAGTCGATAACCGCGTTAATTCGTATTTCGTGGCTGTGCGCCACAGAATAGATAGTCGTATTAGGTTTTTGTAGCTAAGAGCAACAGACTTGATAGCCGTATAAACTTTTTCCTGTAGCTGCAAGGCAAAGAGTCAATAGCCGCGTTAATTTGTCTTTTGTGGCTGTGCGCCACAGAATATAAAGTCGTATTAGGTTTTTGTAGCTGGGAGCAACACACTTGATAGCCGTATAAGCTTTTTTTTCTGTAGCTGCAAGCCACAGAGTCAATAACCGCGTCAATTCGTACTTTGTGGTTGTGCACCTCAGAATAGATTGTCGTATTAGGTTTTTGTAGCTGGGAGCAACAGACTTGATAGCCGTATAAACTTTTTCCTGTAGCTGCAAGGCAAAGAGTCAATAACCGCGTTAATTCGTATTTTGTGGCTGTGCGCCACAGAATAGATTGTCGTATTAGGTTTTTGTAGCTGGGAGCAACAGACTTGATAGCCGTATAAACTTTTTTTTCTGTAGCTGCAAGCCAATGAGTCGATAACCGCGTTAATTCGTATTTCGTGGCTGTGCGCCACAGAATAGATAGTCGTATTAGGTTTTTGTAGCTGGGAGCAACAGACTTGATAGCCGTATAAACTTTTTCCTGTAGCTGCAAGGCAAAGAGTCAATAGCCGCGTTAATTTGTCTTTTGTGGCTGTGCGCCACAGAATATAAAGTCGTATTAGGTTTTTGTAGCTGGGAGCAACAGACTTGATAGCCGTATGATTTTTTTTTTCTGTAGCTGCAAGGCAAAGAGTCAATAACCGCGTCAATTCGTACTTTGTGGTTGTGCACCTCAGAATAGATTGTCGTATTAGGTTTTTGTAGCTGGGAGCAACAGACTTGATAGCCGTATGATTTTTTTTTCTGTGGCTGCAAGGCAAAGAGTCAATAACCGCGTTGATTCGTATTTGGTGGCTGTGCGCCACAGCATAGATTGTCGTATTAGGTGTTTGTAGCTGGGAGCAACATATTTGATAGCCGTATGAACTGTTCTCAGTAGCTGCAAGGCAAAGAGTCAATAACCGCGTTAATTTGTCTTTTGTGGCTGTGCGCCACAGAATATATAGTCGTCTTAGGTTCTTGTAGCTGTGAGCAACACACTTGGTAGCCGTATAAGCTTTTTTTCTGTAACTGCAAGCCAAATAGTCGATAACCGCGTTAATTCGTATTTTGTGGCTGTGCGCCACAGAATAGATTGTCGTATTAGGTTTTTGTAGCTGGGAGCAACAGACTTGATAGCCGTATAAACTTTTTTTCTGTAGCTACAAGCCAATGAGTCGATAACCGCGTTAATTCGTATTTCGTGGCTGTGCGCCACAGAATAGATAGTCGTATTAGGTTTTTGTAGCTGGGAGCAACAGACTTGATAGCCGTATAAACTTTTTCCTGTAGCTGCAAGGCAAAGAGTCAATGGCCGCGTTAATTTGTCTTTTGTGGCTGTGCGCCACAGAATATAAAGTCGTATTAGGTTTTTGTAGCTGGGAGCAACAGACTTGATAGCCGTATAATTTTTTTTTTCTGTAGCTGCAAGGCAAAGAGTCAATAACCGCGTTGATTTGTATTTTGTGGCTGTGCGCCACAGAATATTCAGTCGTATTAGGTTCTTGTAGCTGTGAGCAACACACTTGATAGCCGTATAAGCTTTTTTTTCTGTAGCTGCAAGCCACAGAGTCAATAACCGCGTTAATTCGTACTTTCTGGTTGTGTACCACAGGAAAGATAGTTGTATTAAGTTTTTGTAGCTGGGAGCAACAGATTTGATAGCCGTATGAACTGTTCTCTGTAACTGCAAGCCAAAGAGTCGATAACAGCGTTAATTCGTATTTTGTGGCTGTGCGCCACAGAATATATAGTCGTCTTAGGTTCTTGTAGCTGGGAGCAACAGACTTGATAGCCGTATAAACTTTTTTCTGTAGCTGCAAGGCAAAGAGTCAATAACCGCGTTAATTTGTCTTTTGTGGCTGTGCGCCACAGAATATAAAGTCGTATTAGGTTTTTGTAGCTGGGAGCAACTGACTTGATAGCCGTATGATTTTTTTCTGTAGCTGCAAGGCAAAGAGTCAATAACCGCGTTGATTCGTATTTTGTGGCTGTGCACCCCAGAATAGATTGTCGTATTAGGTTTTTGTAGCTGGGAGCAACAGATTTGATAGCCGTATGAACTGTTCTCTGTAACTGCAAGCCAATGAGTCGATAACCGCGTTAATTCGTATTTCGTGGCTGTGCGCCACAGAATAGATAGTCGTATTAGGTTTTTGTAGCTGGGAGCAACAGATTTGATAGCCGTATGAACTGTTCTCAGTAGCTGCAAGGCAAAGAGTCAATAACCGCGTTAATTTGTCTTTTGTGGCTGTGCGCCACAGAATATATAGTCGTCTTAGGTTCTTGTAGCTGTGAGCAACACACTCGGTAGCCGTATAAGTTTTTTTTTTCTGTAGCTGCAAGCCACAGAGTCAATAACCGCGTTAATTCGTACTTTCTGGTTGTGCACCACAGGAAAGATAGTTGTATTAAGTTTTTGTAGCTGGGAGCAACAGATTTGATAGCCGTATGAACTGTTCTCTGTAACTGCAAGCCAAAGAGTCGATAACCGCGTTAATTCGTATTTTGTGGCTGTGCGCCACAGAATAGATTGTCGTATCAGGTTTTTGTAGCTGAAAGCAACAGACTTGATAGCCGTATAAACTTTTTTTCTGTAGCTGCAAGCCGATAGAGTCGATAACCGCGTTAATTCGTATTTCGTGGCTGTGCGCCACAGAATAGATAGTCGTATTAGGTTTTTGTAGCTGGGAGCAACATACTTGATAGCCGTATAAACTTTTTTCTGTAGCTGCAAGGCAAAGAGTCAATAACCGCGTTAATTTGTCTTTTGTGGCTGTGCGCCACAGAATATAAAGTCGTATTAGGTTTTTGTAGCTGGGAGCAACAGACTTGATAGCCGTATGATTTTTTTTCTGTAGCTGCAAGGCAAAGAGTCAATAACCGCGTTAATTCGTATTTTGTGGCTGTGCGCCACAGAATATAAAGTCGTAATAGGTTTTTGTAGCTGGGAGCAACAGACTTGATAGCCGTATGATTTTTTTTCTGTAGCTGCAAGGCAAAGAGTCAATAACCGCGTTGATTCGTATTTTGTGGCTGTGCACCCCAGAATAGATTGTCGTATTAGGTTTTTGTAGCTGGGAGCAACAGATTTGATAGCCGTATGAACTGTTCTTTGTAACTGCAAGCCAATGAGTCGATAACCGCGTTAATTCGTATTTCGTGGCTGTGCGCCACAGAATAGATAGTCGTATTAGGTTTTTGTAGCTGGGAGCAACATATTTGATATCCGTATGAACTGTTCTCAGTAGCTGCAAGGCGAAGAGTCAATAACCGCGTTAATTTGTCTTTTGTGGCTGTGCGCCACAGAATATATAGTCGTCTTAGGTTCTTGTAGCTGTGAGCAACACACTCGGTAGCCGTATAAGCTTTTTTTCTGTAGCTGCAAGCCACAGAGTCAATAACCGCGTTAATTCGTACTTTCTGGTTGTGCACCACAGGAAAGATAGTTGTATTAAGTTTTTGTAGCTGGGAGCAACAGATTTGATAGCCGTATGAACTGTTCTCTGTAACTGCAAGCCAAAGAGTCGATAACCGCGTTAATTCGTATTTTGTGGCTGTGCGCCACAGAATAGATTTTTGTATTAGGTTTTTGTAGCTGAAAGCAACAGACTTGATAGCCGTATGATTTGTTTTTCTGTAGCTGCAAGGCAAAGAGTCAATAACCGCGTTGATTCGTATTTTGTGGCTGTGCACCCCAGAATAGATTGTCGTATTAGGTTTCTGTAGCTGGGAGCAACAGATTTGATAGCCGTATGAACTGTTCTCTGTAACTGCAAGCCAATGAGTCGATAACCGCGTTAATTCGTATTTCGTGGCTGTGCGCCACAGAATAGATAGTCGTATTAGGTTTTTGTAGCTGGGAGTAACAGATTTGATAGCCGTATGAACTGTTCTCAGTAGCTGCAAGGCAAAGAGTCATTAACCGCGTTAATTTGTCTTTTGTGGCTGTGCGCCACAGAATATATAGTCATCTTAGGTTCTTGTAGCTGTGAGCAACACACTCGGTAGCCGTATAAGTTTTTTTTCTGTAGCTGCAAGCCACAGAGTCAATAACCGCGTTAATTCGTACTTTCTGGTTGTGCACCACAGGAAAGATAGTTGTATTAAGTTTTTGTAGCTGGGAGCAACAGATTTGATAGCCGTATGAACTGTTCTCTGTAACTGCAAGCCAAAGAGTCGATAACAGCGTTAATTCGTATTTTGTGGCTGTGCGCCACAGAATATATAGTCGTCTTAGGTTCTTGTAGCTGGGAGCAACAGACTTGATAGCCGTATAAACGTTTTTCTGTAGCTGCAAGGCAAAGAGTCAATAACCGCGTTAATTTGTCTTTTGTGGCTGTGCGCCACAGAATATAAAGTCGTATTAGGTTTTTGTAGCTGGGAGCAACTGACTTGATAGCCGTATGATTTTTTTTCTGTAGCTGCAAGGCAAAGAGTCAATAACCGCGTTGATTCGTATTTTGTGGCTGTGCACCCCAGAATAGATTGTCGTATTAGGTTTTTGTAGCTGGGAGCAACAGATTTGATAGCCGTATGAACTGTTCTCTGTAACTGCAAGCCAATGAGTCGATAACCGCGTTAATTCGTATTTCGTGGCTGTGCGCCACAGATAGTCGTATTAGGTTTTTGTAGCTGGGAGCAACAGATTTGATAGCCGTATGAACTGTTCTCAGTAGCTGCAAGGCGAAGAGTCAATAACCGCGTTAATTTGTCTTTTGTGGCTGTGCGCCACAGAATATATAGTCGTCTTAGGTTCTTGTAGCTGTGAGCAACACACTCGGTAGCCGTATAAGCTTTTTTTCTGTAGCTGCAAGCCACAGAGTCAATAACCGCGTTAATTCGTACTTTCTGGTTGTGCACCACAGGAAAGATAGTTGTATTAAGTTTTTGTAGCTGGGAGCAACAGATTTGATAGCCGTATGAACTGTTCTCTGTAACTGCAAGCCAAAGAGTCGATAACCGCGTTAATTCGTATTTTGTGGCTGTGCGCCACAGAATAGATTTTTGTATTAGGTTTTTGTAGCTGAAAGCAACAGACTTGATAGCCGTATGATTTGTTTTTCTGTAGCTGCAAGGCAAAGAGTCAATAACCGCGTTGATTCGTATTTTGTGGCTGTGCACCCCAGAATAGATTGTCGTATTAGGTTTCTGTAGCTGGGAGCAACAGATTTGATAGCCGTATGAACTGTTCTCTGTAACTGCAAGCCAATGAGTCGATAACCGCGTTAATTCGTATTTCGTGGCTGTGCGCCACAGAATAGATAGTCGTATTAGGTTTTTGTAGCTGGGAGTAACAGATTTGATAGCCGTATGAACTGTTCTCAGTAGCTGCAAGGCAAAGAGTCATTAACCGCGTTAATTTGTCTTTTGTGGCTGTGCGCCACAGAATATATAGTCATCTTAGGTTCTTGTAGCTGTGAGCAACACACTCGGTAGCCGTATAAGTTTTTTTTCTGTAGCTGCAAGCCACAGAGTCAATAACCGCGTTAATTCGTACTTTCTGGTTGTGCACCACAGGAAAGATAGTTGTATTAAGTTTTTGTAGCTGGGAGCAACAGATTTGATAGCCGTATGAACTGTTCTCTGTAACTGCAAGCCAAAGAGTCGATAACAGCGTTAATTCGTATTTTGTGGCTGTGCGCCACAGAATATATAGTCGTCTTAGGTTCTTGTAGCTGGGAGCAACAGACTTGATAGCCGTATAAACTTTTTTCTGTAGCTGCAAGGCAAAGAGTCAATAACCGCGTTAATTTGTCTTTTGTGGCTGTGCGCCACAGAATATAAAGTCGTATTAGGTTTTTGTAGCTGGGAGCAACTGACTTGATAGCCGTATGATTTTTTTTCTGTAGCTGCAAGGCAAAGAGTCAATAACCGCGTTGATTCGTATTTTGTGGCTGTGCACCCCAGAATAGATTGTCGTATTAGGTTTTTGTAGCTGGGAGCAACAGATTTGATAGCCGTATGAACTGTTCTCTGTAACTGCAAGCCAATGAGTCGATAACCGCGTTAATTCGTATTTCGTGGCTGTGGGCCACAGAATAGATAGTCGTATTAGGTTTTTGTAGCTGGGAGCAACAGATTTGATAGCCGTATGAACTGTTCTCAGTAGCTGCAAGGCAAAGAGTCAATAACCGCGTTAATTTGTCTTTTGTGGCTGTGCGCCACAGAATATATAGTCGTCTTAGGTTCTTGTAGCTGTGAGCAACACACTCGGTAGCCGTATAAGTTTTTTTTCTGTAGCTGCAAGCCACAGAGTCAATAACCGCGTTAATTCGTACTTTCTGGTTGTGCACCACAGGAAAGATAGTTGTATTAAGTTTTTGTAGCTGGGAGCAACAGATTTGATAGCCGTATGAACTGTTCTCTGTAACTGCAAGCCAAAGAGTCGATAACCGCGTTAATTCGTATTTTGTGGCTGTGCGCCACAGAATAGATTGTCGTATCAGGTTTTTGTAGCTGAAAGCAACAGACTTGATAGCCGTATAAACTTTTTTTCTGTAGCTGCAAGCCGATAGAGTCGATAACCGCGTTAATTCGTATTTCGTGGCTGTGCGCCACAGAATAGATAGTCGTATTAGGTTTTTGTAGCTGGGAGCAACATACTTGATAGCCGTATAAACTTGTTTCTGTAGCTGCAAGGCAAAGAGTCAATAACCGCGTTAATTTGTCTTTTGTGGCTGTGCGCCACAGAATATAAAGTCGTATTAGGTTTTTGTAGCTGGGAGCAACAGACTTGATAGCCGTATGATTTTTTTTCTGTAGCTGCAAGGCAAAGAGTCAATAACCGCGTTAATTCGTATTTTGTGGCTGTGCGCCACAGAATATAAAGTCGTATTAGGTTTTTGTAGCTGGGAGCACCAGACTTGATAGCCGTATGATTTTTTTTTCTGTAGCTGCAAGGCAAAGAGTCAATAACCGCGTTGATTCGTATTTTGTGGCTGTGCACCCCAGAATAGATTGTCGTATTAGGTTTTTGTAGCTGGGAGCAACAGATTTGATAGCCGTATGAACTGTTCTCTGTAACTGCAAGCCAATGAGTCGATAACCGCGTTAATTCGTATTTCGTGGCTGTGCGCCACAGAATAGATAGTCGTATTAGGTTTTTGTAGCTGGGAGCAACATATTTGATATCCGTATGAACTGTTCTCAGTAGCTGCAAGGCAAAGAGTCAATAACCGCGTTAATTTGTCTTTTGTGGCTGTGCGCCACAGAATATATAGTCGTCTTAAGTTCTTGTAGCTGTGAGCAACACACTCGGTAGCCGTATAAGCTTTTTTCTGTAGCTGCAAGCCACAGAGTCAATAACCGCGTTAATTCGTACTTTCTGGTTGTGCACCACAGGAAAGATAGTTGTATTAAGTTTTTGTAGCTGGGAGCAACAGATTTGATAGCCGTATGAACTGTTCTCTGTAACTGCAAGCCAAAGAGTCGATAACCGCGTTAATTCGTATTTTGTGGCTGTGCGCCACAGAATAGATTTTCGTATTAGGTTTTTGTAGCTGAAAGCAACAGACTTGATAGCCGTATGATTTGTTTTTCTGTAGCTGCAAGGCAAAGAGTCAATAACCGCGTTAATTCGTATTTTGTGGCTGTGCGCCACAGAATATAAAGTCGTATTAGGTTTTTGTAGCTGGGAGCAACAGACTTGATAGCCGTATGATTTTTTTTCTGTAGCTGCAAGGCAAAGAGTCAATAACCGCGTTGATTCGTATTTTGTGGCTGTGCACCCCAGAATAGATTGTCGTATTAGGTTTTTGTAGCTGGGAGCAACAGATTTGATAGCCGTATGAACTGTTCTCAGTAGCTGCAAGGCAAAGAGTCAATAACCGCGTTAATTTGTCTTTTGTGGCTGTGCGCCACAGAATATATAGTCGTCTTAGGTTCTTGTAGCTGTGAGCAACACACTCGGTAGCCGTATAAGCTTTTTTTCTGAAGCTGCAAGCCACACAGTCAATAACCGCGTTAATTCGTACTTTCTGGTTGTGCACCACAGGAAAGATAGTTGTATTAAGTTTTTGTAGCTGGGAGCAACAGATTTGATAGCCGTATGAACTGTTCTCTGTAACTGCAAGCCAAAGAGTCGATAACCGCGTTAATTCGTATTTTGTGGCTGTGCGATACAGAATAGATTGTCGTATTAGGTTTTTGTAGCTGAAAGCAACAGACTTGATCGCCGTATAAACTTTTCTCTGTAGCTGCAAGCCGATAAGTCGATAACCGCGTTAATTCGTATTTCGTGGCTGTGCGCCACAGAATAGATAGTTAGGTTTTTGTAGCTGGGAGCAACATACTTGATAGCCGTATGAACTTTTTTCTGTAGCTGCAAGGCAAAGAGTCAATAACCGCGTTAATTCGTATTTTGTGGCTGTGCGCCACAGAATAGATTGTCGTATTAGGTTTTTGTAGCTGGGAGCAACAGATTTGATAGCCGTATGAACTGTTCTCTGTAGCTGCAAGGCAAAGAGTCAATAACCGTGTTAATTTGTCTTTTGTGGCTGTGCGCCACAGAATATATAGTCGTCTTAGGTTCTTGTAGCTGTGAGCAACACACTTGGTAGCCGTATAAGCTTTTTGTCTGTAGCTGCAAGCCACAGAGTCAATAACCGCGTTAATTCGTACTTTCTGGTTGTGCACTACAGGAAAGATAGTTGTATTAAGTTTTGTAGCTGGGAGCAACAGATTTGATAGCCGTATGAACTGTTCTCTGTAACTGCAAGCCAAAGAGTCGATAACAGCGTTAATTCGTATTTTGTGGCTGTGCGCCACAGAATATATAGTCGTCTTAGGTTCTTGTAGCTGGGAGCAACAGACTTGATAGCCGTATAAACTTTTTTCTGTAGCTGCAAGGCAAAGAGTCAATAACCGCGTTAATTTGTCTTTTGTGGCTGTGCGCCACAGAATATAAAGTTGTATTAGGTTTTTGTAGCTGGGAGCAACTGACTTGATAGCCGTATGATTTTTTTTTCTGTAGCTGCAAGGCAAAGAGTCAATAACCGCGTTGATTCGTATTTTGTGGCTGTGCACCCCAGAATAGATTGTCGTATTAGGTTTTTGTAGCTGGGAGCAACAGATTTGATAGCCGTATGAACTGTTCTCTGTAACTGCAAGCCAATGAGTCGATAACCGCGTTAATTCGTATTTCGTGGCTGTGCGCCACAGAATAGATAGTCGTATTAGGTTTTTGTAGCTGGGAGCAACATATTTGATATCCGTATGAACTGTTCTCAGTAGCTGCAAGGCGAAGAGTCAATAACCGCGTTAATTTGTCTTTTGTGGCTGTGCGCCACAGAATATATAGTCGTCTTAGGTTCTTGTAGCTGTGAGCAACACACTCGGTAGCCGTATAAGCTTTTTTTCTGTAGCTGCAAGCCACAGAGTCAATAACCGCGTTAATTCGTACTTTCTGGTTGTGCACCACAGGAAAGATAGTTGTATTAAGTTTTTGTAGCTGGGAGCAACAGATTTGATAGCCGTATGAACTGTTCTCTGTAGCTGCAAGGCAAAGAGTCAATAACCGCGCTAATTTGTCTTTTGTGGCTGTGCGCACAGAATATAAAGTCGTATTAGGTTTTTGTAGCTGGGAGCACCAGACTTGATAGCCGTATGATTTTTTTTTCTGTAGCTGCAAGGCAAAAGTCAATAACCGCGTTGATTCGTATTTTGTGGCTGTGCACCCCAGAATAGATTGTCGTATTAGGTTTTTGTAGCTGGGAGCAACAGATTTGATAGCCGTATGAACTGTTCTCTTGTAACTGCAAGCCAATGAGTCGATAACCGCGTAATTCGTATTTCGTGGCTGTGCGCCACAGAATAGATAGTCGTATTAGGTTTTTGTAGCTGGGAGCAACATATTTGATATCCGTATGAACTGTTCTCAGTAGCTGCAAGGCAAAGAGTCAATAACCGCGTTAATTTGTCTTTTGTGGCTGTGCGCCACAGAATATATAGTCGTATTAGGTTTTTGTAGCTGGGAGCAACATACTTGATAGCCGTATAAACTTTTTTCTGTAGCTGACAAGGCAAGAGTCAATAACCGCGTTAATTTGTCTTTTGTGGCTGTGCGCCACAGAATATAAGTCGTATTAGGTTTTTGTAGCTGGGAGCAACAGACTTGATAGCCGTATGATTTTTTTTTTCTGTAGCTGCAAGGCAAAGAGTCAATAACCGCGTTAATTTGTCTTTTGTGGCTGTGCGCCACAGAATATAAAGTCGTATTTAGGTTTTTGTAGCTGGGAGCACCAGACTTGATAGCCGTATGATTTTTTTTTCTGTAGCTGCAAGGCAAAGAGTCAATAACCGCGTTGATTCGTATTTTGTGGCTGTGCACCCCAGATAGATTGTCGTATTAGGTTTTTGTAGCTGGAGCAACAGATTTGATAGCCGTATGAACTGTTCTCTGTAACTGCAAGCCAATGAGTCGATAACCGCGTTAATTCGTATTTCGTGGCTGTGCGCCACAGAATAGATAGTCGTATTAGGTTTTTGTAGCTGGGAGCAACATATTTGATATCCGTATGAACTGTTCTCAGTAGCTGCAAGGCAAAGAGTCAATAACCGCGTTAATTTGTCTTTTGTGGCTGTGCGCCACAGAATATATAGTCGTCTTAAGTTCTTGTAGCTGTGAGCAACACACTCGGTAGCCGTATAAGCTTTTTTCTGTAGCTGCAAGCCACAGAGTCAATAACCGCGTTATTCGTACTTTCTGGTTGTGCACCACAGGAAAGATAGTTGTATTAAGTTTTTGTAGCTGGGAGCAACAGATTTGATAGCCGTATGAACTGTTCTCTGTAACTGCAAGCCAAAGAGTCGATAACCGCGTTAATTCGTATTTTGTGGCTGTGCGCCACAGAATAGATTTTCGTATTAGGTTTTGTAGCTGAAAGCAACAGACTTGATAGCCGTATGATTTGTTTTTCTGTAGCTGCAAGGCAAAGAGTCAATAACCGCGTTAATTCGTATTTTGTGGCTGTGCGCCACAGAATATAAAGTCGTATTAGGTTTTTGTAGCTGGGAGCAACAGACTTGATAGCCGTATGATTTTTTTTCTGTAGCTGCAAGGCAAAGAGTCAATAACCGCGTTGATTCGTATTTGTGGCTGTGCACCCAGAATAGATTGTCGTATTAGGTTTTTGTAGCTGGGAGCAACAGATTTGATAGCCGTATGAACTGTTCTCAGTAGCTGCAAGGCAAAGAGTCAATAACCGCGTTAATTTGTCTTTTGTGGCTGTGCGCCACAGAATATATAGTCGTCTTAGGTTCTTGTAGCTGTGAGCAACACACTCGGTAGCCGTATAAGCTTTTTTCTGAAGCTGCAAGCCACACAGTCAATAACCGCGTTATTTCGTACTTTCTGGTTGTGCACCACAGGAAAGATAGTTGTATTAAGTTTTTGTAGCTGGGAGCAACAGATTTGATAGCCGTATGAACTGTTCTCTGTAACTGCAAGCCAAAGAGTCGATAACCGCGTTAATTCGTATTTTGTGGCTGTGCGATACAGAATAGATTGTCGTATTAGGTTTTTGTAGCTGAAAGCAACAGACTTGATCGCCGTATAAACTTTTCTCTGTAGCTGCAAGCCGATAAGTCGATAACCGCGTTAATTCGTATTTCGTGGCTGTGCGCCACAGAATAGATAGTTAGGTTTTGTAGCTGGGAGCAACATACTTGATAGCCGTATAAACTTTTTTCTGTAGCTGCAAGGCAAAGAGTCAATAACCGCGTTAATTCGTATTTTGTGGCTGTGCGCCACAGAATAGATTGTCGTATTAGGTTTTTGTAGCTGGGAGCAACAGATTTGATAGCCGTATGAACTGTTCTCTGTAGCTGCAAGGCAAAGAGTCAATAACCGTGTTAATTTGTCTTTTGTGGCTGTGCGCCACAGAATATATAGTCGTCTTAGGTTCTTGTAGCTGTGAGCAACACACTTGGTAGCCGTATATGCTTTTTTGTCTGTAGCTGCAAGCCACAGAGTCAATAACCGCGTTAATTCGTACTTTCTGGTTGTGCACTACAGGAAAGATAGTTGTATTAAGTTTTGTAGCTGGGAGCAACAGATTTGATAGCCGTATGAACTGTTCACTGTAACTGCAAGCCAAAGAGTCGATAACAGCGTTAATTCGTATTTTGTGGCTGTGCGCCACAGAATATATAGTCGTCTTAGGTTCTTGTAGCTGGGAGCAACAGACTG
>CAXIWQ010000108.1:0-74065 GCA_964036275.1 Litoditis marina
TGCCGTGTCCTCCTTCCTTCTGCTTCGTGACGGAATCCCAATGTTCCGTGGTTCGCAGGAGTCAACTGCCTCCGTGAGAAACTCCAGCAACCTAGGTAAACGTAATGTATGTACAGTACAAAACAACAATACAAAACATATTCTTGAACAACACGCCAAGATAAACTGCATTATCAAACGAAAGAAAAGGTTGAAACCAGTGTCACATCATCAGACTCAGTCCACTTTTTCCTTGCCCAGTTCGGTAGTCGGCACCATGTCTACTTCTAGTCAAGCGCGAACCGCGGCTTCGTCCCCATCTTGGCCGGTCGGCTGGCAGCCGCCAATTAGCCCGAGAGGCAGACGTACTGTTTTTTTTTGATTCGCGCACTATTTCACGAGGTTTGTATTTCCTCGAAAAGGTAGAGCATTCAAACGGCGTGTTTGTATAAACTAGCGTGTAATGATAGAGGTCTTGGAGAACCGAATGGGATATAGAAACTGTTAGTCAATTGCAGAGACACGTGAAACCTGCTTAACACTGCAGAACTCAGAAACGTGCAATGACAACGTGCACGATTGCTCATCAGAATGGTATAAAATGGCCATTTAGGATGTATAAAATGGCCATTTAGGGGAGATGTCTAAAATGGCCATTTAGGATGTATAAAATGGCCATTTAGGGGAGATGTATAGAATGGCCATTTAGGATGTATAAAATGGCCATTTAGGGGAGATGTCTAAAATGGCCATTTAGGATGTATAAAATGGCCATTTAGGGGAGATGTATAGAATGGCCATTTAGGATGTATAAAATGGCCATTTAGGATGTATAAAATGGCCATTTAGGGGAGATGTATAGAATGGCCATTTAGGATGTATAAAATGGCCATTTAGGGGAGATGTCTAAAATGGCCATTTAGGATGTATAAAATGGCCATTTAGGGGAGATGTATAGAATGGCCATTTAGGATGTATAAAATGGCCATTTAGGATGTATAAAATGGCCATTTAGGGGAGATGTATAGAATGGCCATTTAGGATGTATAAAATGGCCATTTAGGGGAGATGTCTAAAATGGCCATTTAGGATGTATAAAATGGCCATTTAGGGGAGATGTATAGAATGGCCATTTAGGATGTATAAAATGGCCATTTAGGATGTATAAAATGGCCATTTAGGGGAGATGTCTAAAATGGCCATTTAGGATGTATAAAATGGCCATTTAGGGGAGATGTATAGAATGGCCATTTAGGATGTATAAAATGGCCATTTAGGGGAGATGTCTAAAATGGCCATTTAGGATGTATAAAATGGCCATTTAGGGGAGATGTATAAAATGGCCATTTAGGATGTATAAAATGGCCATTTAGGGGAGATGTCTAAAATGGCCATTTAGGATGTATAAAATGGCCATTTAGGGGAGATGTATAGAATGGCCATTTAGGATGTATAAAATGGCCATTTAGGATGTATAAAATGGCCATTTAGGGGAGATGTCTAAAATGGCCATTTAGGATGTATAAAATGGCCATTTAGGGGAGATGTATAGAATGGCCATTTAGGATGTATAAAATGGCCATTTAGGATGTATAAAATGGCCATTTAGGGGAGATGTCTAAAATGGCCATTTAGGATGTATAAAATGGCCATTTAGGGGAGATGTATAGAATGGCCATTTAGGATGTATAAAATGGCCATTTAGGGGAGATGTCTAAAATGGCCATTTAGGATGTATAAAATGGCCATTTAGGGGAGATGTATAAAATGGCCATTTAGGATGTATAAAATGGCCATTTAGGAGAGATGTATAAAATGGCCATTTAGGATGTATAAAATGGCCATTTAGGGGAGATGTCTAAAATGGCCATTTAGGATGTACAAAATGGCCATTTAGGAGAGATGTATAGAATGGCCATTTAGGATGTATAAAATGGCCATTTAGGGGAGATGTCTAAAATGACCATTTAGGATGTATAAAATGGCCATTTAGGGGAGATGTATAAAATGGCCATTTAGGATGTATAAAATGGCCATTTAGGAGAGATGTATAAAATGGCCATTTAGGAAGTATAAAATGGCCATTTAGGGGAGATGTCTAAAATGGCCATTTAGGATGTACAAAATGGCCATTTAGGAGAGATGTATAGAATGGCCATTTAGGATGTATAAAATGGCCATTTAGGGGAGATGTCTAAAATGACCATTTAGGATGTATAAAATGGCCATTTAGAAATTACAAAATGGCCATTCAGGGGAGATGTATAAAATGGCCATTTAGGATGTACAAAATGGCCATTTAGGAGAGATGTATAGAATGGCCATTTAGGATGTATAAAATAACCATTTAGGGGAGATGTCTAAAATGACCATTTAGGATGTATAAAATGGCCATTTAGAAATTACAAAATGGCCATTCAGGGGAGATGTATAAAATGGCCATTTAGGATGTATAAAATGGCCATTTAGGAGAGATGTATAGAATGGCCATTTAGGATGTATAAAATGGCCATTTAGGATGTATAAAATGGCCATTTAGGATGTATAAAATGGCCATTTAGGGGAGATGTCTAAAATGGCCATTTAGGATGTATAAAATGGCCATTTAGGGGAGATGTCTAAAATGACCATTTAGGATGTATAAAATGGCCATTTAGAAATTACAAAATGGCCATTCAGGGGAGATGTATAAAATGGCCATTTAGGATGTATAAAATGGCCATTTAGGGGAGATGTCTAAAATGACCATTTAGGATGTATAAAATGGCCATTTAGGGGAGAAGTCTAAAATGACCATTTAGGATGTATAAAATGGCCATTTAGAAATTACAAAATGGCCATTCAGGGAAGATGTATAAAATGGCCATTTAGGATGTATAAAATGGCCATTTAGGATGTATAAAATGGCCATTTAGGGAAGATGTATAAAATGGCCATTTAGGATGTATAAAATGGCCATTTAGGATGTATAAAATGGCCATTTAGGATGTATAAAATGGCCATTTAGGGGAGATGTCTAAAATGGCCATTTAGGAAGTATAAAATGGCCATTTAGGGGAGATGTCTAAAATGGCCATTTAGGATGTATAAAATGGCCATTTAGGATGTATAAAATGGCCATTTAGGAATTACAAAATAGCCATTCAGGGGAGATGTATAAAATGGCCATTTAGGAAGTATAAAATGGCCATTTAGGAGAGATGTATAAAATGGCCATTTAGGGGAGATGTCTAAAATGGCCATTTAGGATGTATAAAATGGCCATTTAGGATGTATAAAATGGCCATTTAGGAATTACAAAATGGCCATTCAGGGGAGATGTATAAAATGGCCATTTAGGAAGTATAAAATGGCCATTTAGGAGAGATGTATAAAATGGCCATTTAGGGGAGATGTATAAAATGGCCATTTAGGATGTATAAAATGGCCATTTAGGGAAGATGTATAAAATGGCCATTTAGGATGTATAAAATGGCCATTTAGGAAGTATAAAATGGCCATTCAGGGGAGATGTATAAAATGGCCATTTAGGATGTATAAAATGGCCATTTAGGATGTATAAAATGGCCATTTAGGAAGTATAAAATGGCCATTTAGAGGAGATGTATAAAATGGCCATTTAGGAAGTATAAAATGGCCATTCAGGAGAGATGTATAAAATGGCCATTTAGGATGTATAAAATGGCCATTTAGGGGAGATGTATAAAATGGCCATTTAGGAGAGATGTATAAAATGGCCATTTAGGATGTATAAAATGGCCATTTAGGGGAGATGTATAAAATGGCCATTTAGGAGAGATGTATAAAATGGCCACTTAGGATGTATAAAATGGCCATTTAGGGGAGATGTATAAAATGGCCACTTAGGAAGTATAAAATGGCCATTTAGGAGAGATGTATAAAATGGCCATTTAGGGGAGATGTATAAAATGGCCATTTAGGATGTATAAAATGGCCATTTAGGGAAGATGTATAAAATGGCCATTTAGGATGTATAAAATGGCCATTTAGGGGAGATGTCTAAAATGACCATTTAGGATGTACAAAATGGCCATTTAGGAGAGATGTATAGAATGGCCATTTAGGATGTATAAAATGGCCATTTAGGGGAGATGTCTAAAATGACCATTTAGGATGTATAAAATGGCCATTTAGAAATTACAAAATGGCCATTCAGGGGAGATGTATAAAATGGCCATTTAGGATGTATAAAATGGCCATTTAGGAGAGATGTATAGAATGGCCATTTAGGATGTATAAAATGGCCATTTAGGGGAGATGTCTAAAATGGCCATTTAGGATGTATAAAATGGCCATTTAGGAATTACAAAATGGCCATTCAGGGGAGATGTATAAAATGGCCATTTAGGATGTATAAATGGGCCATTTAGGGAAGATGTATAAAATGGCCATTTAGGATGTATAAAATGGCCATTTAGGATGTATAAAATGGCCATTTAGGATGTATAAAATGGCCATTTAGAGGAGATGTCTAAAATGGCCATTTAGGAAGTATAAAATGGCCATTCAGGGGAGATGTATAAAATGGCCATTTAGGATGTACAAAATGGCCATTTAGGAGAGATGTATAGAATGGCCATTTAGGATGTATAAAATGGCCATTTAGGGGAGATGTCTAAAATGACCATTTAGGATGTATAAAATAGCCATTTAGAAATTACAAAATGGCCATTCAGGGGAGATGTATAAAATGGCCATTTAGGAGAGATGTATAGAATGGCCATTTAGGATGTATAAAATGGCCATTTAGGGGAGATGTCTAAAATGGCCATTTAGGATGTATAAAATGGCCATTTAGGAATTACAAAATGGCCATTCAGGGGAGATGTATAAAATGGCCATTTAGGATGTATAAAATGGCCATTTAGGGGAGATGTCTAAAATGACCATTTAGGATGTATAAAATGGCCATTTAGGGGAGAAGTCTAAAATGACCATTTAGGATGTATAAAATGGCCATTTAGGATGTATAAAATGGCCATTTAGGATGTATAAAATGGCCATTTAGGGGAGATGTCTAAAATGGCCATTTAGGAAGTATAAAATGGCCATTTAGGGGAGATGTCTAAAATGGCCATTTAGGATGTATAAAATGGCCATTTAGGATGTATAAAATGGCCATTTAGGAATTACAAAATGGCCATTCAGGGGAGATGTATAAAATGGCCATTTAGGAAGTATAAAATGGCCATTTAGGAGAGATGTATAAAATGGCCATTTAGGGGAGATGTATAAAATGGCCATTTAGGATGTATAAAATGGCCATTTAGGGAAGATGTATAAAATGGCCATTTAGGATGTATAAAATGGCCATTTAGGAAGTATAAAATGGCCATTCAGGGGAGATGTATAAAATGGCCATTTAGGATGTATAAAATGGCCATTTAGGATGTATAAAATGGCCATTTAGGAGAGATGTATAAAATGGCCATTTAGGATGTATAAAATGGCCATTTAGGGGAGATGTATAAAATGGCCATTTAGGAGAGATGTATAAAATGGCCACATAGGATGTATAAAATGGCCATTTAGGGGAGATGTATAAAATGGCCACTTAGGAAGTATAAAATGGCCATTTAGGAGAGATGTATAAAATGGCCATTTAGGGGAGATGTATAAAATGGCCATTTAGGATGTATAAAATGGCCATTTAGGGAAGATGTATAAAATGGCCATTTAGGATGTATAAAATGGCCATTTAGGGGAGATGTCTAAAATGACCATTTAGGATGTACAAAATGGCCATTTAGGATGTATAAAATGGCCATTTAGGATGTATAAAATGGCCATTTAGGGGAGATGTCTAAAATGACCATTTAGGATGTATAAAATGGCCATTTAGAAATTACAAAATGGCCATTCAGGGGAGATGTATAAAATGGCCATTTAGGATGTATAAAATGGCCATTTAGGAGAGATGTATAGAATGGCCATTTAGGATGTATAAAATGGCCATTTAGGGGAGATGTCTAAAATGGCCATTTAGGATGTATAAAATGGCCATTTAGGAAGTATAAAATGGCCATTCAGGGGAGATGTATAAAATGGCCATTTAGGATGTATAAAATGGCCATTTAGGATGTATAAAATGGCCATTTAGGAAGTATAAAATGGCCATTTAGAGGAGATGTATAAAATGGCCATTTAGGAAGTATAAAATGGCCATTCAGGAGAGATGTATAAAATGGCCATTTAGGATGTATAAAATGGCCATTTAGGGGAGATGTATAAAATGGCCATTTAGGAGAGATGTATAAAATGGCCATTTAGGATGTATAAAATGGCCATTTAGGGGAGATGTATAAAATGGCCATTTAGGAGAGATGTATAAAATGGCCACTTAGGATGTATAAAATGGCCATTTAGGGGAGATGTATAAAATGGCCACTTAGGAAGTATAAAATGGCCATTTAGGAGAGATGTATAAAATGGCCATTTAGGGGAGATGTATAAAATGGCCATTTAGGATGTATAAAATGGCCATTTAGGGAAGATGTATAAAATGGCCATTTAGGATGTATAAAATGGCCATTTAGGGGAGATGTCTAAAATGACCATTTAGGATGTACAAAATGGCCATTTAGGAGAGATGTATAGAATGGCCATTTAGGATGTATAAAATGGCCATTTAGGGGAGATGTCTAAAATGACCATTTAGGATGTATAAAATGGCCATTTAGAAATTACAAAATGGCCATTCAGGGGAGATGTATAAAATGGCCATTTAGGATGTATAAAATGGCCATTTAGGAGAGATGTATAGAATGGCCATTTAGGATGTATAAAATGGCCATTTAGGGGAGATGTCTAAAATGGCCATTTAGGATGTATAAAATGGCCATTTAGGAATTACAAAATGGCCATTCAGGGGAGATGTATAAAATGGCCATTTAGGATGTATAAATGGGCCATTTAGGGAAGATGTATAAAATGGCCATTTAGGATGTATAAAATGGCCATTTAGGATGTATAAAATGGCCATTTAGGAGAGATGTATAAAATGGCCATTTAGGGGAGATGTCTAAAATGGCCATTTAGGAAGTATAAAATGGCCATTCAGGGGAGATGTATAAAATGGCCATTTAGGATGTACAAAATGGCCATTTAGGAGAGATGTATAGAATGGCCATTTAGGATGTATAAAATGGCCATTTAGGATGTATAAAATGGCCATTTAGGGGAGATGTCTAAAATGACCATTTAGGATGTATAAAATGGCCATTTAGGGGAGAAGTCTAAAATGACCATTTAGGATGTATAAAATGGCCATTTAGGATGTATAAAATGGCCATTTAGGATGTATAAAATGGCCATTTAGGGGAGATGTCTAAAATGGCCATTTAGGAAGTATAAAATGGCCATTTAGGGGAGATGTCTAAAATGGCCATTTAGGATGTATAAAATGGCCATTTAGGATGTATAAAATGGCCATTTAGGAATTACAAAATGGCCATTCAGGGGAGATGTATAAAATGGCCATTTAGGAAGTATAAAATGGCCATTTAGGAGAGATGTATAAAATGGCCATTTAGGGAAGATGTATAAAATGGCCATTTAGGATGTATAAAATGGCCATTTAGGAAGTATAAAATGGCCATTTAGGGGAGATGTATAAAATGGCCATTTAGGATGTATAAAATGGCCATTTAGGATGTATAAAATGGCCATTTAGGAAGTATAAAATGGCCATTTAGAGGAGATGTATAAAATGGCCATTTAGGAAGTATAAAATGGCCATTCAGGAGAGATGTATAAAATGGCCATTTAGGATGTATAAAATGGCCATTTAGGGGAGATGTATAAAATGGCCATTTAGGATGTATAAAATGGCCATTTAGGAAGTATAAAATGGCCATTCAGGGGAGATGTATAAAATGGCCATTTAGGATGTATAAAATGGCCATTTAGGATGTATAAAATGGCCATTTAGGAAGTATAAAATGGCCATTTAGGATGTATAAAATGGCCATTTAGGATGTATAAAATGGCCATTTAGGAAGTATAAAATGGCCATTTAGGATGTATAAAATGGCCATTTAGGATGTATAAAATGGCCATTTAGGAAGTATAAAATGGCCATTCAGGGGAGATGTATAAAATGGCCATTTAGGATGTATAAAATGGCCATTTAGGATGTATAAAATGGCCATTTAGGAAGTATAAAATGGCCATTTAGGATGTATAAAATGGCCATTTAGGATGTATAAAATGGCCATTTAGGAAGTATAAAATGGCCATTCAGGGGAGATGTATAAAATGGCCATTTAGGATGTATAAAATGGCCATTTAGGATGTATAAAATGGCCATTTAGGGAAGATGTATAAAATGGCCATTTAGGATGTATAAAATGGCCATTTAGGAAGTATAAAATGGCCATTTAGAGGAGATGTATAAAATGGCCATTTAGGAAGTATAAAATGGCCATTCAGGGGAGATGTATAAAATGGCCATTTAGGATGTATAAAATGGCCATTTAGGATGTATAAAATGGCCATTTAGGAAGTATAAAATGGCCATTTAGAGGAGATGTATAAAATGGCCATTTAGGAAGTATAAAATGGCCATTCAGGAGAGATGTATAAAATGGCCATTTAGGATGTATAAAATGGCCATTTAGGGGAGATGTATAAAATGGCCATTTAGGAGAGATGTATAAAATGGCCATTTAGGATGTATAAAATGGCCATTTAGGGGAGATGTATAAAATGGCCATTTAGGAGAGATGTATAAAATGGCCACTTAGGATGTATAAAATGGCCATTTAGGGGAGATGTATAAAATGGCCACTTAGGAAGTATAAAATGGCCATTTAGGAGAGATGTATAAAATGGCCATTTAGGGGAGATGTATAAAATGGCCATTTAGGATGTATAAAATGGCCATTTAGGGAAGATGTATAAAATGGCCATTTAGGATGTATAAAATGGCCATTTAGGGGAGATGTCTAAAATGACCATTTAGGATGTACAAAATGGCCATTTAGGAGAGATGTATAGAATGGCCATTTAGGATGTATAAAATGGCCATTTAGGGGAGATGTCTAAAATGACCATTTAGGATGTATAAAATGGCCATTTAGAAATTACAAAATGGCCATTCAGGGGAGATGTATAAAATGGCCATTTAGGATGTATAAAATGGCCATTTAGGAGAGATGTATAGAATGGCCATTTAGGATGTATAAAATGGCCATTTAGGGGAGATGTCTAAAATGGCCATTTAGGATGTATAAAATGGCCATTTAGGAATTACAAAATGGCCATTCAGGGGAGATGTATAAAATGGCCATTTAGGATGTATAAATGGGCCATTTAGGGAAGATGTATAAAATGGCCATTTAGGATGTATAAAATGGCCATTTAGGATGTATAAAATGGCCATTTAGGATGTATAAAATGGCCATTTAGGGGAGATGTCTAAAATGGCCATTTAGGAAGTATAAAATGGCCATTCAGGGGAGATGTATAAAATGGCCATTTAGGATGTACAAAATGGCCATTTAGGAGAGATGTATAGAATGGCCATTTAGGATGTATAAAATGGCCATTTAGGGGAGATGTCTAAAATGACCATTTAGGATGTATAAAATGGCCATTTAGAAATTACAAAATGGCCATTCAGGGGAGATGTATAAAATGGCCATTTAGGATGTATAAAATGGCCATTTAGGATGTATAAAATGGCCATTTAGGATGTATAAAATGGCCATTTAGGATGTATAAAATGGCCATTTAGGGAAGATGTCTAAAATGGCCATTTAGGGGAGATGTCTAAAATGGCCATTTAGGATGTATAAAATGGCCATTTAGGATGTATAAAATGGCCATTTAGGATGTATAAAATGGCCATTTAGGGAAGATGTATAAAATGGCCATTTAGGATGTATAAAATGGCCATTTAGGGGAGATGTCTAAAATGACCATTTAGGATGTACAAAATGGCCATTTAGGAGAGATGTATAGAATGGCCATTTAGGGAAGATGTCTAAAATGGCCATTTAGGGGAGATGTCTAAAATGGCCATTTAGGATGTATAAAATGGCCATTTAGGATGTATAAAATGGCCATTTAGGATGTATAAAATGGCCATTTAGGGAAGATGTATAAAATGGCCATTTAGGATGTATAAAATGGCCATTTAGGGGAGATGTCTAAAATGACCATTTAGGATGTACAAAATGGCCATTTAGGAGAGATGTATAGAATGGCCATTTAGGATGTATAAAATGGCCATTTAGGGGAGATGTCTAAAATGACCATTTAGGATGTATAAAATGGCCATTTAGAAATTACAAAATGGCCATTCAGGGGAGATGTATAAAATGGCCATTTAGGATGTATAAAATGGCCATTTAGGAGAGATGTATAGAATGGCCATTTAGGATGTATAAAATGGCCATTTAGGGAAGATGTATAAAATGGCCATTTAGGATGTATAAAATGGCCATTTAGGGGAGATGTCTAAAATGGCCATTTAGGATGTATAAAATGGCCATTTAGGAGAGATGTATAGAATGGCCATTTAGGATGTATAAAATGGCCATTTAGGGGAGATGTATAAAATGGCCATTTAGGATGTATAAAATGGCCATTTAGGGGAGATGTCTAAAATGGCCATTTAGGATGTATAAAATGGCCATTTAGGAATTACAAAATGGCCATTCAGGGGAGATGTATAAAATGGCCATTTAGGATGTATAAAATGGCCATTTAGGGAAGATGTATAAAATGGCCATTTAGGATGTATAAAATGGCCATTTAGGATGTATAAAATGGCCATTTAGGGGAGATGTCTAAAATGGCCATTTAGGAAGTATAAAATGGCCATTTAGGGGAGATATCTAAAATGGCCATTTAGGAAGTATAAAATGGCCATTCAGGAGAGATGTATAAAATGGCCATTTAGGGGAGATGTATAAAATGGCCATTTAGGATGTATAAAATGGCCATTTAGGATGTATAAAATGGCCATTTAGGAATTACAAAATGGCCATTCAGGGGAGATGTATAAAATGGCCATTTAGGAAGTATAAAATGGCCATTTAGGAGAGATGTATAAAATGGCCATTTAGGGGAGATGTATAAAATGGCCATTTAGGGGAGATGTATAAAATGGCCATTTAGGGGAGATGTATAAAATGGCCATTTAGGGAAGATGTATAAAATGGCCATTTAGGATGTATAAAATGGCCATTTAGGAAGTATAAAATGGCCATTCAGGGGAGATGTATAAAATGGCCATTTAGGATGTATAAAATGGCCATTTAGGATGTATAAAATGGCCATTTAGGAATTACAAAATGGCCATTCAGGGGAGATGTATAAAATGGCCATTTAGGAAGTATAAAATGGCCATTTAGGAGAGATGTATAAAATGGCCATTTAGGGGAGATGTATAAAATGGCCATTTAGGGGAGATGTATAAAATGGCCATTTAGGGGAGATGTATAAAATGGCCATTTAGGGAAGATGTATAAAATGGCCATTTAGGATGTATAAAATGGCCATTTAGGAAGTATAAAATGGCCATTCAGGGGAGATGTATAAAATGGCCATTTAGGATGTATAAAATGGCCATTTAGGATGTATAAAATGGCCATTTAGGAAGTATAAAATGGCCATTTAGAGGAGATGTATAAAATGGCCATTTAGGAAGTATAAAATGGCCATTCAGGAGAGATGTATAAAATGGCCATTTAGGATGTATAAAATGGCCATTTAGGGGAGATGTCTAAAATGGCCATTTAGGATGTATAAAATGGCCATTTAGGATGTATAAAATGGCCATTTAGGAAGTATAAAATGGCCATTTAGAGGAGATGTATAAAATGGCCATTTAGGAAGTATAAAATGGCCATTTAGGAGAGATGTATAAAATGGCCATTTAGGGGAGATGTATAAAATGGCCATTTAGGATGTATAAAATGGCCATTTAGGGAAGATGTATAAAATGGCCATTTAGGATGTATAAAATGGCCATTTAGGAAGTATAAAATGGCCATTCAGGGGAGATGTATAAAATGGCCATTTAGGATGTATAAAATGGCCATTTAGGATGTATAAAATGGCCATTTAGGAAGTATAAAATGGCCATTTAGAGGAGATGTATAAAATGGCCATTTAGGAAGTATAAAATGGCCATTCAGGGGAGATGTATAAAATGGCCATTTAGGATGTACAAAATGGCCATTTAGGAGAGATGTATAGAATGGCCATTTAGGATGTATAAAATGGCCATTTAGGGGAGATGTCTAAAATGACCATTTAGGATGTATAAAATGGCCATTTAGAAATTACAAAATGGCCATTCAGGGGAGATGTATAAAATGGCCATTTAGGATGTATAAAATGGCCATTTAGGAGAGATGTATAGAATGGCCATTTAGGATGTATAAAATGGCCATTTAGGGGAGATGTCTAAAATGGCCATTTAGGATGTATAAAATGGCCATTTAGGGAGTATAAAATGGCCATTTAGGGGAGATGTATAAAATGGCCATTTAGGATGTATAAAATGGCCATTTAGGGGAGATGTCTAAAATGACCATTTAGGATGTATAAAATGGCCATTTAGAAATTACAAAATGGCCATTCAGGGGAGATGTATAAAATGGCCATTTAGGATGTATAAAATGGCCATTTAGGAGAGATGTATAGAATGGCCATTTAGGATGTATAAAATGGCCATTTAGAGGAGATGTATAAAATGGCCATTTAGGAAGTATAAAATGGCCATTCAGGGGAGATGTATAAAATGGCCATTTAGGATGTATAAAATGGCCATTTAGGAGAGATGTATAGAATGGCCATTTAGGATGTATAAAATGGCCATTTAGGGGAGATGTCTAAAATGACCATTTAGGATGTATAAAATGGCCATTTAGGAATTACAAAATGGCCATTCAGGGGAGATGTATAAAATGGCCATTTAGGATGTATAAAATGGCCATTTAGGGAAGATGTATAAAATGGCCATTTAGGATGTATAGAATGGCCATTTAGGATGTATAAAATGGCCATTTAGGATGTATAAAATGGCCATTTAGGGGAGATGTCTAAAATGGCCATTTAGGAAGTATAAAATGGCCATTTAGGGGAGATATCTAAAATGGCCATTTAGGAAGTATAAAATGGCCATTCAGGAGAGATGTATAAAATGGCCATTTAGGGGAGATGTATAAAATGGCCATTTAGGATGTATAAAATGGCCATTTAGGAAGTATAAAATGGCCATTCAGGAGAGATGTATAAAATGGCCATTTAGAGGAGATGTATAAAATGGCCATTTAGGATGTATAAAATGGCCATTTAGGATGTATAAAATGGCCATTTAGGAATTACAAAATGGCCATTCAGGGGAGATGTATAAAATGGCCATTTAGGAAGTATAAAATGGCCATTTAGGAGAGATGTATAAAATGGCCATTTAGGGGAGATGTATAAAATGGCCATTTAGGATGTATAAAATGGCCATTTAGGGAAGATGTATAAAATGGCCATTTAGGATGTATAAAATGGCCATTTAGGAAGTATAAAATGGCCATTCAGGGGAGATGTATAAAATGGCCATTTAGGAAGTATAAAATGGCCATTTAGGAGAGATGTATAAAATGGCCATTTAGGGGAGATGTATAAAATGGCCATTTAGGATGTATAAAATGGCCATTTAGGGAAGATGTATAAAATGGCCATTTAGGATGTATAAAATGGCCATTTAGGATATATAAAATGGCCATTTAGGAGAGATGTATAAAATGGCCATTTAGGAGAGATGTATAAAATGGCCATTTAGGATATATAAAATGGCCATTTAGGATATATAAAATGGCCATTTAGGATATATAAAATGGCCATTTAGGATGTATAAAATGGCCATTTAGGAGAGATGTATAAAATGGCCATTTAGGATATATAAAATGGCCATTTAGGATGTATAAAATGGCCATTTAGGAGAGATGTATAAAATGGCCATTTAGGATGTATAAAATGGCCATTTAGGATATATAAAATGGCCATTTAGGATATATAAAATGGCCATTTAGGATATATAAAATGGCCATTTAGGATATATAAAATGGCCATTTAGGATATATAAAATGGCCATTTAGGATATATAAAATGGCCATTTAGGAGAGATGTATAAAATGGCCATTTAGGAGAGATGTATAAAATGGCCATTTAGGATATATAAAATGGCCATTTAGGATATATAAAATGGCCATTTAGGATATATAAAATGGCCATTTAGGATATATAAAATGGCCATTTAGGATATATAAAATGGCCATTTAGGATATATAAAATGGCCATTTAGGATATATAAAATGGCCATTTAGGATATATAAAATGGCCATTTAGGAGAGATGTATAAAATGGCCATTTAGGAGAGATGTATAAAATGGCCATTTAGGATATATAAAATGGCCATTTAGGATATATAAAATGGCCATTTAGGATATATAAAATGGCCATTTAGGATATATAAAATGGCCATTTAGGATATATAAAATGGCCATTTAGGATATATAAAATGGCCATTTAGGATGTATAAAATGGCCATTTAGGGGAGATGTATAAAATGGCCATTTAGGAGAGATGTATAAAATGGCCACTTAGGATGTATAAAATGGCCATTTAGGATGTATAAAATGGCCATTCAGGGGAGATGTATAAAATGGCCATTTAGGATGTATAAAATGGCCATTTAGGATGTATAAAATGGCCATTTAGGAGAGATGTATAAAATGGCCATTTAGGGGAGATGTATAAAATGGCCATTTTGTCGCAAAGCGACCCTTTATAAATTGTCCGTTGTTTACAGATTGCCGCGCCCCCACTGCAGAGAGCGACTCCGCCCACTCCCGCATGGCTCGAGGACGGCTCCGGCAGTCTTCTTTATGTTTTTATGTTTTTGTTATATTTGTTGTTGATTGATGATTGTGAAGAAAAGGGAGATCTCTCCCCACAATCCATTTTCCTCTTTCCTATGTTATAGTTTTATAAATAAACTTCATGCAAAACCCTTTCTTCTGTTATAATTTAAATTGGTCTTCACCAAAGTCGTGTTTAATATTATTTCTCTAACTGGTTCTGATTCAGTATCTTTAGTGCGCAGACAGGCGTAAGCCGCACTGGTTATCTCTAGAATCTTTCATTACTTCTCTCTAAAACTTGACCGCGTGGCAGTTACATAAATTGAGTAATAGGCGTATACCACTGACGCTGAAACATGGTGCATCGGCCGAATTACGTAATCGGTCCGAAACTATTTTATTCTTTTATTGTTTCGATTCAGTTTAAGTTAGACTCGTGAAACAGACTTCAGTAAACCACATTCAGTAATTCAGTGAGCTAGTGGACGTGCTAGTTAAGAGCGTAGAAACTAGTTGTTGGCTAAGTAAAAACCCTGATTTCAGTTTGGAGATTTCAAGTCGCTTCTACTGATCTCATTGACGAATACCCAAAACGCCAGGGTAGGACACCTGGGTAAAAACGCGCTACGCGTAGCAATTTAACCTTTTTCTAGTCTAAGATGAAGTCAGAATTCAGCTTTTTCTGTGGTAAGAAAATTTATGATTTTGTACTTCGCGATCTGATCAATCGTTCGATTAGGATAGTCTTAGGGTCGGCCCAGCAACGGGAGTCCAGCCATCGATCGAACGATGCGGTTGCAACGCATAAACGGGAATTTTCGAAATGGACATGCGTGCACACTAGAAAATTATGCGTAACAGAGTGTGGTAATCAGGCAGCCACACGAATAAATAAACATGTCTGAGCCGGGAAACATCAGTAGATAACTTTCCATCTGTTGATACCAAGTCTCGTTGGTTTCCGGAACGCTTAAGCCAGCTATTCACTGTTATGAACTATGTAAAAGTAACGTTATATCAATGCAATCAGAAGATTCAGAATCAGAGACTCAGTAAGAGACCAGAAGGAACGTAATTTGCAACAAAGTTTGTTCTTTCCTTACAAAATTAAGTTAAATATAGTATATTCTAACATTGTTTTGTTTCTCACTCACTTTTCTTCTTCTCACTATTGTATCTGTACTCACTTTTCCTATATTCTCTGTTAACATCGGAATTAATATTGGTTCCATATTCAGTTTCTCCTTTTCTACTAAGACATTGTGCAATATATTTACATTCCGAACAATAAGAATCATTTTTTATCAGTTTGTATTAATCTTCACATTCGTTAAATTCGTTTTGATTCAGAAAATACCGCTCTCAGTGATTTCAGTCGGCAAGCCGCGACGCGACCGCGACGCGCCAGGTGCGTCAGCGCGCGCCGCGCGCCTGACTGAGTATCCAACGTGGCGCAACAGACGATTCATTCGGAAAATTTTGGGATTCTTGATCGATTTCAGATTCAGGTAAGATAAATACAAGATTTCAAGTGAAATATTTGAAAATATAAGTTGTTGTATCGAGAATCAGATTGTCTTCCGTTCATTTTCCTGTGATTTCAAGAAATTTTGTTTGCCGGTAGTAGTGGGCCATGGCTCCTACTAGCGTTCCTGGCAGCAAACAGTGTCTCACCAAAAAGGGAAACGAGATCAGGGCCAACCTAGCAAATATCCAAACAGTCCTGAATCCCGATTTCCTCTTGAATAACTCTGTTGAACAACAGGAAGAGGAATGTGAAGATAATTTGTGTGCTATCCAATTACAGAAGGATGCACTACTGGAAATTCTCAAATTTTCTCATGAGGTCTGCGAACAAATTGTAGATAATACTGAAAAGACAACTGCTATCAACGAAATTGACTCGCATTGGGATAAAATGATGGGGGATGACTTGATCATGGATATTGATAATGAAGTCATTAGAATCTCACAGTATTTGAAGAAAAGGTTGAGACAGAAAGCAGCTGTGGCTCAAACTGCAGTAGCTCAATCTCTTCCACCTTTATCATCAGCTCTAACTGTGGTTTCCCCTTTTCCACCCATCTCATCGTCCAACCAAACGTGTTCAAGTTATTTTCCAGCAAGTGTCCAATCCACGGTTCATTCGAGTCAGCAGATATCTGCCGCGCCAACCATTTTGCCTACACAAAACTACGCGCAAAATTTGAATCAGCAGATATCAGCCACTACGATGTCAACCACACAACCAAATTGGCTACAAAGTTCGAGTCAGCAGATTTCAGGAAACCCCCTTTCGCAATCACAATCAGTTTGGGCACAACAACCAACGACCACTCAGAGGTCGAGTCACCCTTTTGGTTCATCGCAAGGGCCGGTACCCTCATTTGTTCCGACAATCAGTAGCCAATACGTACCGAATATTCCTAATCCATTCCAGGTCTCGGCACAAGCAGCTACTCTACAAGTCCCGAAAGTCACGATTCCAGAATTCTCCGGAGACAGGTCAGCATTTCAGCAGTTCTGGTCCATGTTTGAAGCTACGGTTCACAACAACCACTCCCTTTCCGATTTAGACAAGCTCATTGTTTTAAAGTCACTTTTAAAGGGAGAAGCATCAGTAGTAATTCAGGCAATACCGCTTCAAGGAAGTATGTATAGCAAGGCCATTGACCTAGTCTCAAACCGCTACAGAAACGCACTAGCGACGCGTTCTTCCGTGAGCCAGAAAATTGAAAGTATGCCAGTTGCAGTGCACAATCACAAAAGTCTGCGATACACGTTCGATCACATGATTAGCTACTTCACGATTCTCGAAACGTTTGATCCATCAGTGTCAACTGGGTACTATATGGTATCCACGTTGAAAAACAAGTTTCCTAAGAAGGTGCGAGATAGGTTAACGATATCAGAACTGAATTCACTCACTCCGTGGACACTGAAAGATATATCAGCAGCCCTGGAAACCATCATTCAGGAAGAAGAGGCAGTCAGTTATTCTAATTTCAGCGAGAACTCAATAGCGACAACGCTTCATGCCCACGAAGAAAGAAGATCGAGAGAGACGAGGCCTACCAGCACGTTTTCGTGCATTTTCTGCAAGGACACAAAACACTCAAGCCATGAGTGCAAACAGGTAGCTTCAATTGATCAGAGAAGACAGTTTCTAATTGACTCGGAGAGGTGTTTTATATGTTTCAGTAATTCCCATGTATGCAAATCATGCGAAAAACGTTGCAAATACTGTAAAACAGGTCGACATCACATGTCGATGTGTCCACTATACTTTGCAAACAGAAACATAAATAGCAACTCGCCTCAGTCTCACAGAAGCAGGGAACAAGAGAGAGGTAGATCACCGTACAACAACGTACCGAGGTATAGGTCAAACTCTCGAACAAGTCAGTCGAGAGGTAATAGCACAAGCCGGAACGTATACAGGTCTTCTTCTCGAGAAGCTAGATATCAGAGTAGATCCCCTAGCAGTCATGTTCGTTTCAGCGATAATCAAGTGAAAAACAACATTGCTATGGTTGATATCGATATTCCTTTCAGCGACGTCATTCCGGCCCCAGAAGAAACGCAGCCGAATTCAGTATCTCAGTCTGCATCAAGTTCAGGAGACAACGACTCAGCAGTACATATCAATCTGGCGAATAAAGGGAACAGACAGGTCAGTTTCATGACTGCATTTGGATCGGTCTTTAATAACAACACCAAGACCGCTCAGCCGGTAACCATACTGCTAGACTCAGGATCTCATAAGTCATTCATAACTGAAGATCTAGCCAACGAATTAGGATTGAGAACTATGTGCGAAGAACCCTTGACTATTATAGCTTTTGGAGGTCAAAAGACCAGATCCCTCTCAAAAGTTGTGTCAGTATCGTTGTTTGGTTTGGAGAGAGAACCCTTGAAGTTACAGATCAACACTCAGCCAAAAATCACGGATGGCTACAACTCTCCGACGATTTCAGCAGAAGACAAGGGATTCCTCGACAAACTACAGATTCCGGCATCAGTCTCGAAGTCAGCATATGGATCTCAGGTATGCCCGTCGATTTTGATAGGTATTGACCATTTCTGGAAAATTATTGACTCCAATGGCAAACATCACGAGTTACCCTCTGGATTACAAGCCACACCCAGTCTTTTTGGTTATTTACTGTCTGGAAGTAGCCACAATTGCAACAGCTCAGCCTATCATAATCATGTTTACCACGTAAATCAAGCTGAAACTATGCAAGAAACGACTAATTTCTGGAACCTGGAACTAGTAGGGATCTACGATGACCCATCCGCAGAAAACGACCGAAAAGAGCGGGAACGTATCATCAACGAGTTTAATAATTCAGTAGAAACCAGAAATGGACAGATTCAGGTGCAATTCCCTTGGAATGGAAAACAATCTGAGCTTGCAGATAATTACAGCATTGCTTTCAGACGACTTCAATCTCAATGTGCCCACAGAGACGAGAAACCGGAGGTATGGAAGGCGTACCAGCAGACCTTCGTGACTCAGGAAGAAACAGGAATCATCGAAAAGGTCAGTGAATCAGTTTGTTCGAAATCAGTGAATTCAGTCCCTCACTTCTATATTCCACATCAGGTTGTTCAGAAACCCGACAGCGCAACTACAAAAATTCGCGTAGTGTACGACGCCTCTTCCCACAAAAGGGGAGAATTGTCTCTGAACGACTGTCTGGACCAGGGGCCCACTATCATGCCCAGTTTGTGCGGAATACTGATTAGATCCAGGATTTACAAACACCTTTTGATCGGGGACGTGGAGAAAGCTTTCCACACTATCCATTTGAAAGAGTCACAGAGAGACGCTACACGGTTCCTGTGGCTCAAAGACCCATCACTGCCATTTTCGCCTGAGAATATCCAGATATATCGCTTCACTAGAGTCCCGTTTGGCATAAATGCCTCCCCGTTCTTGCTCGCAATGTCAATCATGTACGGGCTTTCGAAAATTGCGCAGAACCCACTTTCAGAAGAATTGAAAAGAAATTTATATGTGGACAACATCATTATTGGAGCTGATTCAGTAGATTCAGGGATTCAAAAGCAAACCGAATCCAAGCAAATCTTTGCTGAAATGAGCATGAATCTGCGTGAATTCATCTCCAGTAATGATGAGGTGAACAAGTCTATTCCTGAAAAGGATAGAGCGAAGTCAGAAAAGGTGAAACTTTTGGGAATGATGTGGGATAGTTCAAAAGACTCATTATCCTTTCGCGATCCTGGCCCACCACCAGATATCCCAACAAAACGTTCCATTTTGAGTTACCTCGCATCAATATTCGACCCACTAGGACTATTGACACCCATCACCATCCGTACAAAATTGCTAATTCAGAGTTTGTGGGGTAAAGCGTATTCTTGGGACCAGCCACTCGCAGATAGCCAGAAAAAAGAATGGGAAATGGTGAAATCTGATTTGAACCTCAACAATTTCGATATCAAGAGGCGCATCACACATGATTCCAGCTCGAAATTTGAACTAGTCGTCTTTGCAGATGCATCGAAAGATGCATACGCAGCCTGCGCATACCTTTTGTCCAGATCTCAGAACTCTGCCTCCTGCCAGCTATTAATGGCTAAGTCTCGAATAGCGCCTAGTAAGTCGCTACCTATCCCCAGATTGGAGCTAATGGCCTCTTTCATTGGTATCAAACTGGCGAATTTCGTAACGCAAGAATTAGACGTTGATATCAGCAGAATACACATGTTCTCAGACTCCCGGGTGGTACTACATTGGATACACTCCAAGAGAAAACTGAAAACATTTGTGGACAACAAGGTTACATATATCAGGAAGATGATGAATAAATTCGAATCTCAATCATGTCCATTTCAGTTCCATTATGTGAATACCGCCCACAACCCTGCCGATATCGCATCAAGAGGAGGAAATGTGAACGACCTCGAGGGACATATTTGGTGGACTGGCCCAACTTGGATTACAGAACCTATAAGTAAGTGGCCAAACAGAGATTATGATTTCATATTGCCTGACGATTCCAGTCTTATTGAATCAATACTCGAGGAAAGCATCACTCTGAACACATCTGTCGAACTCAACAATGTTGAATGTCAAATATGCATTCCTATTCCATCAGAGCTCAACAGAGCAATGAGTACGACAGATGTGGATGGAATGAATGTACCTAATTCAACGGGAAAGCTGTCAGCTGGCACTAAGTTAGTCTCGCACATTGAAAGCACATCAACCGAAAGGTTGACAGATGAACCAGTACCAGTTGTCAGCAATAGGGTGAATGTTTACCAATCGATATCAGCAGAGACTGTCAGCAATAACGCGCAAGCTGGCAATAACTCATGTCACTCGTTGCGTATAGATACAGATTTGAGCACACTCGCACCAGCGGTCAGCAAGTTCAAATCTATCCTACCCTACAATGCAATAGGCGACTATGGAAAGTTGCGAATTGTGACGGCAGCTGTCATCAAGTTCCTGAAACTCCGGGTATTCAATAGACTCAAGTCAGATAGAACCAGGTCATTATTCACCCAGAAACTTCCAATCGTCGTCAGCTCACGGTATTGCAATCAACCATGGGCACTCGATCTGAAAACAGCAGAACTCACGTTAATTCAACATCATTTCAGAGAATCAGATAATGAGATCAGAGGGATTCCAAGCCATCTTCAGCCCTATAAGGACGATTTCGGTATCATCCGATGCAAGGGCAGACTGGACAAGGCTGATATAGCAGATTCAGGTAAGAGACCAATTCTATTATTTGGAGAACATCCATTGTGTAAACTAATTATCCATCACACACACTCTCGCCTACTTCATGCAGGACCTGAACATACGTTATCTGATATCAGAAAGAAGTACTGGATACACAAGGGAAGATCAGTAGTGAAACACGTTATCAACTGTTGTATCCCTTGCAAGAAATTGAACGCACTACCTTACAGGTACCCCGATATGACAACACTACCTGCAAAACGAGTACAGAGATCCAGGCCGTTCGAGAATTCAGGACTGGATTATCTAGGTCCATTCACGGTGAAGTCAGACAACGGAGTCAGCAAGGTATGGATACTATTAGTTACTTGTATGTGCATTCGTGCAATTCATTTGGAACTAGTAATGAACAATACCACAGTTGAATTTGTTGCCGCATTGAAAAGATTCATAGCTAGGCGAGGTCTACCCTCAACTATGACATCAGACAATGCTGCCACGTTCAAGCTAGGGTCAGAGGTTATCAATAACGAACTAGCTAATTCGGCAGACAACGAGGGGCTTCAGATATCAGTTAGGAATATGGAAATCAGCTGGGACTTCATCACACCATTGTCCCCATGGAAAGGAGGAGTGTATGAACGGATGGTGGGAAGTGTAAAATCATGTTTAAAAAAGACCATCAGAAACCAGACACTTCCCTTCCGTCAGTTTGAGACACTCCTCGTGGAGATCGAGGCAATAGTGAACTCTAGACCGTTGACATATTTGTCAACGACGTTTGATGATGATACAGTTGTTCGACCCATTGACTTCATCATGCCAAATGCAGTAGTCTCACCACCAATCCTTTATGAAAATAGGGTAGATGATGATTACAGGGAGACCCCAGTACTTGAGCACAGGCAGCAAGCCATCCTACTGCTAGAAGAGACACAGAAGTATTTGAATTCATTTTGGACCAAATGGTCCGAAGTGTACCTCACAAATCTGAGAGAGAGCCACAAAACTCGAATGGATAGAAATCGTAGCTGCGCTAGTGATACCCCTAAGGAGAATGAGGTAGTATTATTGAAAGACGCGATGCTTCCTCGAAGCAGATGGCAACTCGCCATCATTAGATCAATTCAGGCAAGCGGGGATGGGAATGTACGTAGTGTAAAAGTACGTACTAGCACGGGAAGAATTCTAGAGCGATCGGTGAATCAGATTTATCCATTGGAGTTACAGGCAGCCGAGGAGACAAACGGAATGGGAAAACAGAATTCAAGTGACGCGAAGAAGCCAGATTCAAACCCAACGAATGAAGAAGAGAACAGAGAGAGACCACGCAGGGAAAGGAGAAAACCAGTACGGTATGGACTCAGTGAAGACGGAGACGAGAATCTCAGCCTTCATTGAGTCAGTTATGACATTTCATTAATACGATCTATCCAGTGCAGTAAAGTAAATTCGTTCACTCATTTATATTAAACTTGTTTTATCTCCGCACTACACTCTTTTCCTCATGTAAAATTTTATGATTCATAACTTTTAATACTCAATTATCTTCCTTTCTCTCATCGCTGTTTTCAAACTCAATTGTCTTCATTCATCTCATTTATTTTCCTTTTCCTTTCACTCCAAATTGCTCCCCACATCTCAATCCCGTCATCCTTTGTTCAAGATTCCCATGTTTTCTGGTGATTGTTTACTCGAACATATATTCTCTAAGGTCCGACCTTGCTCATCATGTGTTAGACCTTCAAAATATTACCGTATATCCGTCATGCGAGAAATGAATTACAGGTTTCGAACATGGAAAGTCTGTCGGAAGAACTTGACTACGAGTTCGAGGAGGAGAACCATGATGTCAGAGAAACCCCACCGATTTCAGCGAATACATCCGAGGTGAATGAACCATCTATCAACTCATTGAAATCAGGGGAAAAATCGAACCAGCATCAGAGTACTCTCCAAAAACGCCTTTCCTTCGTACCAGCCGTCCTTCCCAGTAGAACCATCGTGAATCCAGTCAAACCTGCTCAACCTGCTCCAATTAAAAAGAAAAGGTTGAGTGTAGCAGTACACGACCCGATAGCTGCCATACTCGACAAAGTAGACGACGGGTTGACTAAACGAATTCAGTCGATTTCAACAAAGAGTAACCGTTCTGTGATTCAGGGCCCTACTACCACGTCCATCACGGTTGACGAGGAAGAAGCTCGGAAGCAGAAAATCAGCACCACTCTCCAGAAAGCGAAAATCGTACAGGTACGCACTGGTGAACACATTATGTCATTACGATCTATCAATAAGAACAAACAACTTCTCGATTCAGACGCGAAGATTCAGGCAGTTAAAGCAGGTCATAAGTCACTCATTAGTGTAGTGGAAACCATGTCCATGCTCGGCAAGGCGGAAAATGCAAATCTTTTCCGTCACAAAAATTGCAATATGAAGTCTTTCGTACATTCTGAAAACAGTAGAAGTTGCGATAGACTCATGGAAAACTTTCAGAGACAAGTCGGATTACTTGTCCTGGAACTGGAGGAGCTCCAGGTCGACGCAAGCCGGCCCCGAACAGTGATCGCAGTCTGCCCCACCTCGACTGAAATACCGGCGTCCGCCCCAGAGCACCACCACGCACAGGAAACTGGAGCCCCAGTCCCCGTCGAGAACTCAGAAGACCTGGGAGATGGAAGTCAATTCACGAGATCAGGAGGTCAGAAGCGACGAGGATCAGATGCTTCAGACGAATCAGCCGGCTCCAAACGAAGCAAACGGTGGGATGATGATCATTCATCCTATAACTCGGAATTCGAACAAGAGTACCAGAAGATGCTGCTAGAAGACGCCGTTGGATCCACAAGAACTGATGATGCCCATCTTTTCGGCGCAACAGTGCCCTATACATGGGACTTCAATGACGGTCGCGATTCGCTGAGGGTCATCCCGTCCGGATACTTTGCTCAGACAGTCCCCAGACCTGGAGTCCGATGCGGTTTCTGTGACTCGCCTTCTCATTATAGCAATGACTGTCACGTGTTCCCGACTCTAGGAGCAAGACGGAAGAGGGTGGTCGAACTAAGGAAATGTCCAGCATGCCTAGGGAACCATGGAGGGTACTGCCTCAAACAACTTCATTGCAAAATATGCAATTCCACGCGACATCATCAATCATTGTGTCCCCACTATGGCACTCGACCATTCCTTGGATAGGTCAGTACGTTTAGTCTTTCGGTTTAGACGTCAACAGATTTCATCATCTCAGTCACAATGCTTTCGTTTCAGATTATAGATGTTCAGAGAACATTTTTTTGTTGTTTCTCGGGAATGTCGCAAAGCGACCCTTTATAAATTGTCCGTTGTTTACAGATTGCCGCGCCCCCACTGCAGAGAGCGACTCCGCCCACTCCCGCATGGCTCGAGGACGGCTCCGGCAGTCTTCTTTATGTTTTTATGTTTTTGTTATATTTGTTGTTGATTGATGATTGTGAAGAAAAGGGAGATCTCTCCCCACAATCCATTTTCCTCTTTCCTATGTTATAGTTTTATAAATAAACTTCATGCAAAACCCTTTCTTCTGTTATAATTTAAATTGGTCTTCACCAAAGTCGTGTTTAATATTATTTCTCTAACTGGTTCTGATTCAGTATCTTTAGTGCGCAGACAGGCGTAAGCCGCACTGGTTATCTCTAGAATCTTTCATTACTTCTCTCTAAAACTTGACCGCGTGGCAGTTACATAAATTGAGTAATAGGCGTATACCACTGACGCTGAAACACATTTAGGATGTATAAAATGGCCATTCAGGGGAGATGTATAAAATGGCCATTTAGGGGAGATGTATAAAATGGCCATTTAGGAGAGATGTATAAAATGGCCATTTAGGAGAGATGTATAAAATGGCCACTTAGGATGTATAAAATGGCCATTTAGGGGAGATGTATAAAATGGCCATTTAGGATGTATAAAATGGCCATTTAGGGGAGATGTCTAAAATGACCATTTAGGGGAGATGTATAAAATGGCCATTTAGGATGTATAAAATGGCCATTCAGGGGAGATGTATAAAATGGCCATTTAGGGGAGATGTATAAAATGGCCATTTAGGAGAGATGTATAAAATGGCCATTTAGGGGAGATGTATAAAATGGCCATTTAGGAGAGATGTATAAAATGGCCATTTAGGATGTATAAAATGGCCATTTAGGATGTATAAAATGGCCATTTAGGAGAGATGTATAAAATGGCCATTTAGGGGAGATGTATAAAATGGCCATTTAGGATGTATAAAATGGCCATTCAGGGGAGATGTATAAAATGGCCATTTAGGGGAGATGTATAAAATGGCCATTTAGGAGAGATGTATAAAATGGCCATTTAGGAGAGATGTATAAAATGGCCACTTAAGATGTATAAAATGGCCATTTAGGGGAGATGTATAAAATGGCCATTTAGGATGTATAAAATGGCCATTTAGGGGAGATGTCTAAAATGACCATTTAGGGGAGATGTATAAAATGGCCATTTAGGAGAGATGTATAAAATGGCCATTTAGGAGAGATGTCTAAAATGGCCATTTAGGAGAGATGTATAAAATGGCCATTTAGGAGAGATGTATAAAATGGCCATTTAGGATGTATAAAATGGCCATTCAGGGGAGATGTATAAAATGGCCATTTAGGGGAGATGTATAAAATGGCCATTTAGGAGAGATGTATAAAATGGCCATTTAGGGGAGATGTATAAAATGGCCATTTAGGAGAGATGTATAAAATGGCCATTTAGGATGTATAAAATGGCCATTTAGGATGTATAAAATGGCCATTTAGGAGAGATGTATAAAATGGCCATTTAGGGGAGATGTATAAAATGGCCATTTAGGATGTATAAAATGGCCATTCAGGGGAGATGTATAAAATGGCCATTTAGGGGAGATGTATAAAATGGCCATTTAGGAGAGATGTATAAAATGGCCATTTAGGAGAGATGTATAAAATGGCCACTTAGGATGTATAAAATGGCCATTTAGGGGAGATGTATAAAATGGCCATTTAGGATGTATAAAATGGCCATTTAGGGGAGATGTCTAAAATGACCATTTAGGGGAGATGTATAAAATGGCCATTTAGGAGAGATGTATAAAATGGCCATTTAGGAGAGATGTCTAAAATGGCCATTTAGGAGAGATGTATAAAATGGCCATTTAGGAGAGATGTATAAAATGGCCATTTAGGATGTATAAAATGGCCATTCAGGGGAGATGTATAAAATGGCCATTTAGGGGAGATGTATAAAATGGCCATTTAGGAGAGATGTATAAAATGGCCATTTAGGAGAGATGTATAAAATGGCCACTTAGGATGTATAAAATGGCCATTTAGGGGAGATGTATAAAATGGCCATTTAGGATGTATAAAATGGCCATTTAGGGGAGATGTCTAAAATGACCATTTAGGATGTATAAAATGGCCATTTAGGAGAGATGTATAAAATGGCCATTTAGAAATTACAAAATGGCCATTCAGGGGAGATGTATAAAATGGCCATTTAGGAAGTATAAAATGGCCATTTAGGAGAGATGTATAAAATGGCCATTTAGGATGTATAAAATGGCCATTTAGGAAGTATAAAATGGCCATTTAGAGGAGATGTATAAAATGGCCATTTAGGAAGTATAAAATGGCCATTCAGGGGAGATGTATAAAATGGCCATTTAGGATGTATAAAATGGCCATTTAGGGGAGATGTATAAAATGGCCATTTAGGAGAGATGCATAAAATGGCCATTTAGGAGAGATGTATAAAATGGCCACTTAGGATGTATAAAATGGCCATTCAGGGGAGATGTATAAAATGGCCATTTAGGAAGTATAAAATGGCCATTTAGGAGAGATGTATAAAATGGCCATTTAGGGGAGATGTATAAAATGGCCACTTAGGATGTATAAAATGGCCATTTAGGGAAGATGTATAAAATGGCCATTTAGGGAAGATGTATAAAATGGCCATTTAGGGGAGATGTATAAAATGGCCACTTAGGAAGTATAAAATGGCCATTTAGGAGAGATGTATAAAATGGCCATTTAGGGGAGATGTATAAAATGGCCACTTAGGAAGTATAAAATGGCCATTTAGGAGAGATGTATAAAATGGCCATTTAGGGAAGATGTATAAAATGGCCACTTAGGAAGTATAAAATGGCCATTTAGGAGAGATGTATAAAATGGCCATTTAGGGGAGATGTATAAAATGGCCATTTAGGGAAGATGTATAAAATGGCCATTTAGGAGAGATGTATAAAATGGCCATTTAGGATGTATAAAATGGCCATTTAGGGGAGATGTCTAAAATGACCATTTAGGATGTATAAAATGGCCATTTAGGAGAGATGTATAAAATGGCCATTTAGGATGTATAAAATGGCCATTTAGGGAAGATGTATAAAATGGCCATTTAGGAGAGATGTATAAAATGGCCATTTAGGATGTATAAAATGGCCATTTAGGGGAGATGTCTAAAATGACCATTTAGGATGTATAAAATGGCCATTTAGGAGAGATGTATAAAATGGCCATTTAGGATGTATAAAATGGCCATTTAGGGAAGATGTATAAAATGGCCATTTAGGAGAGATGTATAAAATGGCCATTTAGGATGTATAAAATGGCCATTTAGGGGAGATGTCTAAAATGACCATTTAGGATGTATAAAATGGCCATTTAGGAGAGATGTATAAAATGGCCATTTAGGGGAGATGTATAAAATGGCCACTTAGGAAGTATAAAATGGCCATTTAGGAGAGATGTATAAAATGGCCATTTAGGGGAGATGTCTAAAATGACCATTTAGGATGTATAAAATGGCCATTTAGGAGAGATGTATAAAATGGCCATTTAGGGGAGATGTATAAAATGGCCACTTAGGATGTATAAAATGGCCATTTAGGGAAGATGTATAAAATGGCCATTTAGGAGAGATGTATAAAATGGCCATTTAGGGAAGATGTATAAAATGGCCACTTAGGAAGTATAAAATGGCCATTTAGGAGAGATGTATAAAATGGCCATTTAGGGGAGATGTATAAAATGGCCACTTAGGAAGTATAAAATGGCCATTTAGGAGAGATGTATAAAATGGCCATTTAGGGGAGATGTATAAAATGGCCATTTAGGGAAGATGTATAAAATGGCCATTTAGGATGTATAAAATGGCCATTTAGGGAAGATGTATAAAATGGCCATTTAGGAGAGATGTATAAAATGGCCATTTAGGGAAGATGTATAAAATGGCCATTTAGGATGTATAAAATGGCCATTTAGGGGAGATGTCTAAAATGACCATTTAGGATGTATAAAATGGCCATTTAGGAAGTATAAAATGGCCATTCAGGGGAGATGTATAAAATGGCCATTTAGGATGTATAAAATGGCCATTTAGGGGAGATGTATAAAATGGCCATTTAGGAGAGATGTATAAAATGGCCACTTAGGATGTATAAAATGGCCATTTAGGGGAGATGTATAAAATGGCCACTTAGGAAGTATAAAATGGCCATTTAGGAGAGATGTATAAAATGGCCATTTAGGGGAGATGTATAAAATGGCCATTTAGGGGAGATGTATAAAATGGCCACTTAGGAAGTATAAAATGGCCATTTAGGAGAGATGTATAAAATGGCCATTTAGGGGAGATGTATAAAATGGCCACTTAGGAAGTATAAAATGGCCATTTAGGAGAGATGTATAAAATGGCCATTTAGGGGAGATGTATAAAATGGCCATTTAGGGAAGATGTATAAAATGGCCATTTAGGATGTATAAAATGGCCATTTAGGGAAGATGTATAAAATGGCCATTTAGGAGAGATGTATAAAATGGCCATTTAGGGAAGATGTATAAAATGGCCATTTAGGATGTATAAAATGGCCATTTAGGGGAGATGTCTAAAATGACCATTTAGGATGTATAAAATGGCCATTTAGGAAGTATAAAATGGCCATTCAGGGGAGATGTATAAAATGGCCATTTAGGATGTATAAAATGGCCATTTAGGGGAGATGTATAAAATGGCCATTTAGGAGAGATGTATAAAATGGCCACTTAGGATGTATAAAATGGCCATTTAGGGGAGATGTATAAAATGGCCACTTAGGAAGTATAAAATGGCCATTTAGGAGAGATGTATAAAATGGCCATTTAGGGGAGATGTATAAAATGGCCACTTAGGATGTATAAAATGGCCATTTAGGGAAGATGTATAAAATGGCCATTTAGGAGAGATGTATAAAATGGCCATTTAGGGGAGATGTATAAAATGGCCATTTAGGGAAGATGTATAAAATGGCCATTTAGGATGTATAAAATGGCCATTTAGGGAAGATGTATAAAATGGCCATTTAGGAGAGATGTATAAAATGGCCATTTAGGGAAGATGTATAAAATGGCCATTTAGGATGTATAAAATGGCCATTTAGGGGAGATGTCTAAAATGACCATTTAGGATGTATAAAATGGCCATTTAGGAAGTATAAAATGGCCATTCAGGGGAGATGTATAAAATGGCCATTTAGGATGTATAAAATGGCCATTTAGGGGAGATGTATAAAATGGCCATTTAGGAGAGATGTATAAAATGGCCACTTAGGATGTATAAAATGGCCATTTAGGGGAGATGTATAAAATGGCCACTTAGGAAGTATAAAATGGCCATTTAGGAGAGATGTATAAAATGGCCATTTAGGGGAGATGTATAAAATGGCCACTTAGGATGTATAAAATGGCCATTTAGGGAAGATGTATAAAATGGCCATTTAGGAGAGATGTATAAAATGGCCATTTAGGGAAGATGTATAAAATGGCCATTTAGGATGTATAAAATGGCCATTTAGGGAAGATGTATAAAATGGCCATTTAGGATGTATAAAATGGCCATTTAGGATGTATAAAATGGCCATTTAGGATGTATAAAATGGCCATTTAGGGAAGATGTATAAAATGGCCATTTAGGATGTATAAAATGGCCATTTAGGAGAGATGTATAAAATGGCCATTTAGAGGAGATGTATAAAATGGCCATTTAGGGGAGATGTATAAAATGGCCATTTAGGAGAGATGTATAAAATGGCCATTTAGGGGAGATGTATAAAATGGCCATTTAGGATGTATAAAATGGCCATTCAGGGGAGATGTATAAAATGGCCATTTAGGATGTATAAAATGGCCATTTAGGGAAGATGTATAAAATGGCCATTTAGGATGTATAAAATGGCCATTTAGGATGTATAAAATGGCCATTTAGGATGTATAAAATGGCCATTTAGGGAAGATGTATAAAATGGCCATTTAGGATGTATAAAATGGCCATTTAGGGAAGATGTATAGAATGGCCATTTAGGATGTATAAAATGGCCATTCAGGGGAGATGTATAGAATGGCCATTTAGGATGTATAAAATGGCCATTCAGGGGAGATGTATAAAATGGCCATTTAGGATGTATAAAATGGCCATTTAGGGAAGATGTATAAAATGGCCATTTAGGATGTATAAAATGGCCATTTAGGATGTATAAAATGGCCATTTAGGATGTATAAAATGGCCATTTAGGGAAGATGTATAAAATGGCCATTTAGGATGTATAAAATGGCCATTTAGGATGTATAAAATGGCCATTTAGGATGTATAAAATGGCCATTTAGGGAAGATGTATAAAATGGCCATTTAGGATGTATAAAATGGCCATTTAGGATGTATAAAATGGCCATTTAGGATGTATAAAATGGCCATTTAGGATGTATAAAATGGCCATTTAGGGAAGATGTATAAAATGGCCATTTAGGATGTATAAAATGGCCATTTAGGATGTATAAAATGGCCATTTAGGGAAGATGTATAAAATGGCCATTTAGGATGTATAAAATGGCCATTTAGGATGTATAAAATGGCCATTTAGGGGAGATGTATGAAATGGCCATTTAGGGAAGATGTATAAAATGGCCATTTAGGATGTATAAAACGGCCATTTAGGGAAGATGTATAAAATGGCCATTTAGGATGTATAAAATGGCCATTTAGGATGTATAAAATGGCCATTTAGGGGAGATGTATGAAATGGCCATTTAGGGAAGATGTATAAAATGGCCATTTAGGATGTATAAAATGGCCATTTAGGATGTATAAAATGGCCATTTAGGATGTATAAAATGGCCATTTAGGATGTATAAAATGGCCATTTAGGGAAGATGTATAAAATGGCCATTTAGGATGTATAAAATGGCCATTTAGGATGTATAAAATGGCCATTTAGGGAAGATGTATAAAATGGCCATTTAGGATGTATAAAATGGCCATTTAGGATGTATAAAATGGCCATTTAGGGGAGATGTATGAAATGGCCATTTAGGGAAGATGTATAAAATGGCCATTTAGGATGTATAAAACGGCCATTTAGGGAAGATGTATAAAATGGCCATTTAGGATGTATAAAATGGCCATTTAGGATGTATAAAATGGCCATTTAGGGGAGATGTATGAAATGGCCATTTAGGGGAGATGTATAAAATGGCCACTTAGGATGTATAAAATGGCCATTTAGGGAAGATGTATAAAATGGCCATTTAGGATGTATAAAATGGCCATTTAGGGAAGATGTATAAAATGGCCATTTAGGATGTATAAAATGGCCATTTAGGATGTATAAAATGGCCATTTAGGATGTATAAAATGGCCATTTAGGGAAGATGTATAAAATGGCCATTTAGGATGTATAAAATGGCCATTTAGGGAAGATGTATAAAATGGCCATTTAGGATGTATAAAATGGCCATTTAGGGAAGATGTATAAAATGGCCATTTAGGATGTATAAAATGGCCATTTAGGAGAGATGTATAAAATGGCCATTTAGAGGAGATGTATAAAATGGCCATTTAGGGGAGATGTATAAAATGGCCACTTAGGATGTATAAAATGGCCATTCAGGGGAGATGTATAAAATGGCCATTTAGGATGTATAAAATGGCCATTTAGGGAAGATGTATAAAATGGCCATTTAGGATGTATAAAATGGCCATTTAGGATGTATAAAATGGCCATTTAGGATGTATAAAATGGCCATTTAGGGAAGATGTATAAAATGGCCATTTAGGATGTATAAAATGGCCATTTAGGAGAGATGTATAAAATGGCCATTTAGAGGAGATGTATAAAATGGCCATTTAGGGGAGATGTATAAAATGGCCATTTAGGAGAGATGTATAAAATGGCCATTTAGGGAAGATGTATAAAATGGCCATTTAGGGAAGATGTATAAAATGGCCATTTAGGGAAGATGTATAAAATGGCCATTTAGGAGAGATGTATAAAATGGCCATTTAGGAGAGATGTATAAAATGGCCATTTAGGAGAGATGTATAAAATGGCCATTTAGGGAAGATGTATAAAATGGCCATTTAGGATGTATAAAATGGCCATTTAGGGGAGATGTATAAAATGGCCATTTAGGGAAGATGTATAAAATGGCCATTTAGGAGAGATGTATAAAATGGCCATTTAGGGAAGATGTATAAAATGGCCATTTAGGATGTATAAAATGGCCATTTAGGGGAGATGTCTAAAATGACCATTTAGGATGTATAAAATGGCCATTTAGAAATTACAAAATGGCCATTCAGGGGAGATGTATAAAATGGCCATTTAGGATGTATAAAATGGCCATTTAGGAGAGATGTATAGAATGGCCATTTAGGATGTATAAAATGGCCATTTAGGGGAGATGTCTAAAATGGCCATTTAGGATGTATAAAATGGCCATTTAGGAATTACAAAATGGCCATTCAGGGGAGATGTATAAAATGGCCATTTAGGATGTATAAAATGGCCATTTAGGGAAGATGTATAAAATGGCCATTTAGGATGTATAAAATGGCCATTTAGGGAAGATGTATAAAATGGCCATTTAGGATGTATAAAATGGCCATTTAGGATGTATAAAATGACCATTTAGGATGTATAAAATGGCCATTTAGGAATTACAAAATGGCCATTCAGGGGAGATGTATAAAATGGCCATTTAGGAATTACAAAATGGCCATTCAGGGGAGATGTATAAAATGGCCATTTAGGATGTATAAAATGGCCATTTAGGAATTACAAAATGGCCATTCAGGGGAGATGTATAAAATGGCCATTTAGGAATTACAAAATGGCCATTCAGGGGAGATGTATAAAATGGCCATTTAGGATGTATAAAATGGCCATTTAGGGAAGATGTATAAAATGGCCATTTAGGATGTATAAAATGGCCATTTAGGATGTATAAAATGACCATTTAGGATGTATAAAATGGCCATTTAGGGGAGATGTCTAAAATGGCCATTTAGGAAGTATAAAATGGCCATTCAGGGGAGATGTATAAAATGGCCATTTAGGAAGTATAAAATGGCCATTTAGGGAAGATGTATAAAATGGCCATTTAGGAGAGATGTATAAAATGGCCATTTAGGGAAGATGTATAAAATGGCCATTTAGGATGTATAAAATGGCCATTTAGGGGAGATGTCTAAAATGACCATTTAGGATGTATAAAATGGCCATTTAGAAATTACAAAATGGCCATTCAGGGGAGATGTATAAAATGGCCATTTAGGATGTATAAAATGGCCATTTAGGAGAGATGTATAGAATGGCCATTTAGGATGTATAAAATGGCCATTTAGGGGAGATGTCTAAAATGGCCATTTAGGATGTATAAAATGGCCATTTAGGAATTACAAAATGGCCATTCAGGGGAGATGTATAAAATGGCCATTTAGGATGTATAAAATGGCCATTTAGGGAAGATGTATAAAATGGCCATTTAGGATGTATAAAATGGCCATTTAGGATGTATAAAATGGCCATTTAGGATGTATAAAATGGCCATTTAGGAGAGATGTATAGAATGGCCACTTAGGATGTATAAAATGGCCATTTAGGAGAGATGTATAAAATGGCCATTTAGGATGTATAAAATGGCCATTTAGGAGAGATGTATAGAATGGCCATTTAGGATGTATAAAATGGCCATTTAGGGGAGATGTCTAAAATGGCCATTTAGGATGTATAAAATGGCCATTTAGGAATTACGAAATGGCCATTTAGGGGAGATGTCTAAAATGGCCATTTAGGAAGTATAAAATGGCCATTCAGGGGAGATGTATAAAATGGCCATTTAGGATGTACAAAATGGCCATTTAGGAGAGATGTATAGAATGGCCATTTAGGATGTATAAAATGGCCATTTAGGGGAGATGTCTAAAATGACCATTTAGGATGTATAAAATGGCCATTTAGAAATTACAAAATGGCCATTCAGGGGAGATGTATAAAATGGCCATTTAGGATGTATAAAATGGCCATTTAGGAGAGATGTATAGAATGGCCATTTAGGATGTATAAAATGGCCATTTAGGGGAGATGTCTAAAATGGCCATTTAGGATGTATAAAATGGCCATTTAGGAATTACAAAATGGCCATTCAGGGGAGATGTATAAAATGGCCATTTAGGATGTATAAAATGGCCATTTAGGGGAGATGTCTAAAATGGCCATTTAGGATGTATAAAATGGCCATTTAGGATGTATAAAATGGCCATTTAGGGGAGATGTCTAAAATGACCATTTAGGGGAGATGTCTAAAATGGCCATTTAGGATGTATAAAATGGCCATTTAGGATGTATAAAATGGCCATTTAGGGGAGATGTCTAAAATGGCCATTCAGGGGAGATGTATAAAATGGCCATTTAGGGAGTATAAAATGGCCATTCAGGGGAGATGTATAAAATGGCCATTTAGGGAAGATGTATAAAATGGCCATTAGGATGTATAAAATGGCCATTTAGGATGTATAAAATGGCCATTTAGGATGTATAAAATGGCCATTTAGGGGAGATGTATAAAATGGCCATTTAGGATGTATAAAATGGCCATTTAGGATGTATAAAATGGCCATTTAGGGGAGATGTATAAAATGGCCATTTAGGATGTATAAAATGGCCATTTAGGATGTATAAAATGGCCATTTAGGAATTACAAAATGGCCATTCAGGGGAGATGTATAAAATGGCCATTTAGGAAGTATAAAATGGCCATTTAGGGGAGATGTCTAAAATGGCCATTTAGGATGTATAAAATGGCCATTTAGGATGTATAAAATGGCCATTTAGGAATTACAAAATGGCCATTCAGGGGAGATGTATAAAATGGCCATTTAGGAAGTATAAAATGGCCATTTAGGAGAGATGTATAAAATGGCCATTTAGGGGAGATGTATAAAATGGCCATTTAGGATGTATAAAATGGCCATTTAGGGAAGATGTATAAAATGGCCATTTAGGATGTATAAAATGGCCATTTAGGAAGTATAAAATGGCCATTTAGAGGAGATGTATAAAATGGCCATTTAGGGGAGATGTATAAAATGGCCATTTAGGATGTATAAAATGGCCATTTAGGAAGTATAAAATGGCCATTTAGAGGAGATGTATAAAATGGCCATTTAGGAAGTATAAAATGGCCATTCAGGGGAGATGTATAAAATGGCCATTTAGGATGTATAAAATGGCCATTTAGGGGAGATGTATAAAATGGCCATTTAGGAAGTATAAAATGGCCATTTAGAGGAGATGTATAAAATGGCCATTTAGGAAGTATAAAATGGCCATTCAGGAGAGATGTATAAAATGGCCATTTAGGGGAGATGTATAAAATGGCCATTTAGGATATATAAAATGGCCATTTAGGGGAGATGTACAAAATGGCCATTTAGGATGTATAAAATGGCCATTTAGGATGTATAAAATGGCCATTTAGGAAGTATAAAATGGCCATTTAGAGGAGATGTATAAAATGGCCATTTAGGAAGTATAAAATGGCCATTCAGGGGAGATGTATAAAATGGCCACTTAGGAGAGATGTATAAAATGGCCATTTAGGGGAGATGTATAAAATGGCCATTTAGGAGAGATGTATAAAATGGCCATTTAGGGGAGATGTATAAAATGGCCATTTAGGAGAGATGTATAAAATGGCCACTTAGGATGTATAAAATGGCCATTTAGGGGAGATGTATAAAATGGCCATTTAGGAGAGATGTATAAAATGGCCATTTAGGAGAGATGTATAAAATGGCCATTTAGGAAGTATAAAATGGCCATTTAGGGGAGATGTATAAAATGGCCATTTAGGAGAGATGTATAAAATGGCCATTTAGGAGAGATGTATAAAATGGCCATTTAGGAAGTATAAAATGGCCATTTAGGAGAGATGTATAAAATGGCCACTTAGGAGAGATGTATAAAATGGCCATTTAGGGGAGATGTATAAAATGGCCATTTAGGAGAGATGTATAAAATGGCCATTTAGGAGAGATGTATACAATGGCCACTTAGGATGTATAAAATGGCCATTTAGGGGAGATGTATAAAATGGCCATTTAGGAGAGATGTATAAAATGGCCATTTAGGAAGTATGAAATGGCCATTTAGGAGAGATGTATAAAATGGCCATTTAGGAGAGATGTATAAAATGGCCACTTAGGATGTATAACATGGCCATTTAGGGGAGATGTATAAAATGGCCATTTAGGATGTATAAAATGGCCATTTAGAGGAGATGTATAAAATGGCCATTTAGGAAGTATAAAATGGCCATTTAGGAGAGATGTATAAAATGGCCACTTAGGATGTATAAAATGGCCATTTAGGGGAGATGTATAAAATGGCCATTTAGGAGAGATGTATAAAATGGCCATTTAGGAGAGATGTATAAAATGGCCACTTAGGATGTATAAAATGGCCATTTAGGGGAGATGTATAAAATGGCCATTTAGGATGTATAAAATGGCCATTTAGGGGAGATGTCTAAAATGACCATTTAGGATGTATAAAATGGCCATTTAGAAATTACAAAATGGCCATTCAGGGGAGATGTATAAAATGGCCATTTAGGGGAGATGTATAAAATGGCCATTCAGGGGAGATGTATAAAATGGCCATTTAGGATGTATAAAATGGCCATTTAGGATGTATAAAATGGCCATTTAGGAAGTATAAAATGGCCATTCAGGGGAGATGTATAAAATGGCCATTTAGGATGTATAAAATGGCCATTTAGGAGAGATGTATAAAATGGCCATTTAGGGGAGATGTATAAAATGGCCATTTAGGAGAGATGTATAAAATGGCCACTTAGGATGTATAAAATGGCCATTTAGGGGAGATGTATAAAATGGCCATTTAGGAGAGATGTATAAAATGGCCATTTAGGAAGTATAAAATGGCCATTTAGGAGAGATGTATAAAATGGCCATTTAGGGGAGATGTATAAAATGGCCATTTAGGATGTATAAAATGGCCATTTAGGGAAGATGTATAAAATGGCCATTTAGGATGTATAAAATGGCCATTTAGGAAGTATAAAATGGCCATTCAGGGGAGATGTATAAAATGGCCATTTAGGATGTATAAAATGGCCATTTAGGAAGTATAAAATGGCCATTTAGGGAAGATGTATAAAATGGCCATTTAGGATGTATAAAATGGCCATTTAGGATGTATAAAATGGCCATTTAGGAAGTATAAAATGGCCATTCAGGGGAGATGTATAAAATGGCCATTTAGGGGAGATGTATAAAATGGCCATTTAGGATGTATAAAATGGCCATTTAGGATGTATAAAATGGCCATTTAGGATGTATAAAATGGCCATTTAGGAAGTATAAAATGGCCATTCAGGGGAGATGTATAAAATGGCCATTTAGGGGAGATGTATAAAATGGCCATTTAGGAGAGATGTATAAAATGGCCATTTAGGATGTATAAAATGGCCATTTAGGAAGTATAAAATGGCCATTCAGGGGAGATGTATAAAATGGCCATTTAGGGGAGATGTATAAAATGGCCATTTAGGATGTATAAAATGGCCATTTAGGATGTATAAAATGGCCATTTAGGAAGTATAAAATGGCCATTTAGAGGAGATGTATAAAATGGCCATTTAGGGAGTATAAAATGGCCATTTAGGGAAGATGTATAAAATGGCCATTTAGGATGTATAAAATGGCCATTTAGGAAGTATAAAATGGCCATTTAGGGGAGATGTATAAAATGGCCATTTAGGATGTATCAAATGGCCATTTAGGGAGTATAAAATGGCCATTTAGGGAAGATGTATAAAATGGCCATTCAGGGGAGATGTATAAAATGGCCATTTAGGGAGTATAAAATGGCCATTTAGGGAAGATGTATAAAATGGCCATTTAGGATGTATAAAATGGCCATTTAGGAGAGATGTATAAAATGGCCATTTAGGATGTATAAAATGGCCATTTAGGGGAGATGTCTAAAATGGCCATTTAGGATGTATAAAATGGCCATTTAGGAGAGATGTATAGAATGGCCATTTAGGATGTATAAAATGGCCATTTAGGGGAGATGTCTAAAATGACCATTTAGGATGTATAAAATGGCCATTTAGAAATTACAAAATGGCCATTCAGGGGAGATGTATAAAATGGCCATTTAGGATGTATAAAATGGCCATTTAGGAGAGATGTATAGAATGGCCATTTAGGATGTATAAAATGGCCATTTAGGGGAGATGTCTAAAATGGCCATTTAGGATGTATAAAATGGCCATTTAGGAATTACAAAATGGCCATTCAGGGGAGATGTATAAAATGGCCATTTAGGATGTATAAAATGGCCATTTAGGGAAGATGTATAAAATGGCCATTTAGGAAGTATAAAATGGCCATTTAGGGGAGATGTCTAAAATGGCCATTTAGGATGTATAAAATGGCCATTTAGGATGTATAAAATGGCCATTTAGGAATTACAAAATGGCCATTCAGGGGAGATGTATAAAATGGCCATTTAGGAAGTATAAAATGGCCATTTAGGGGAGATGTATAAAATGGCCATTTAGGATGTATAAAATGGCCATTTAGGGAGTATAAAATGGCCATTTAGGGAAGATGTATAAAATGGCCATTTAGGGGAGATGTATACAATGGCCATTTAGGATGTATAAAATGGCCATTTAGGAAGTATAAGATGGCCATTTAGGGGAGATGTATAAAATGGCCATTTAGGGGAGATGTATAAAATGGCCATTTAGGAGAGATGTATAAAATGGCCACTTAGGATGTATAAAATGGCCATTTAGGGGAGATGTATAAAATGGCCATTTAGGAGAGATGTATAAAATGGCCATTTAGGAAGTATAAAATGGCCATTTAGGAGAGATGTATAAAATGGCCACTTAGGAGAGATGTATAAAATGGCCATTTAGAGGAGATGTATAAAAAGGCCATTTAGGGGAGATGTATAAAATGGCCATTTAGGAGAGATGTATAAAATGGCCATTTAGGGGAGATGTATAAAATGGCCATTTAGGAGAGATGTATAAAATGGCCATTTAGGAAGTATAAAATGGCCATTTAGGAGAGATGTATAAAATGGCCATTTAGGAGAGATGTATAAAATGGCCATTTAGGAAGTATAAAATGGCCATTTAGGAGAGATGTATAAAATGGCCATTTAGGGGAGATGTATAAAATGGCCATTTAGGAGAGATGTATAAAATTGCCATTTAGGAAGTATAAAATGGCCATTTAGGAGAGATGTATAAAATGGCCATTTAGGAGAGATGTATAAAATGGCCATTTAGGGGAGATGTATAAAATGGCCACTTAGGATGTATAAAATGGCCATTTAGGAGAGATGTATAAAATGGCCATTTAGGGGAGATGTATAAAATGGCCACTTAGGATGTATAAAATGGCCATTTAGGGGAGATGTATAAAATGGCCATTTAGGATGTATAAAATGGCCATTTAGAGGAGATGTATAAAATGGCCATTTAGGAAGTATAAAATGGCCATTTAGGAGAGATGTATAAAATGGCCACTTAGGATGTATAAAATGGCCATTTAGGAGAGATGTATAAAATGGCCATTTAGGGGAGATGTATAAAATGGCCACTTAGGATGTATAAAATGGCCATTTAGGGGAGATGTATAAAATGGCCATTTAGGATGTATAAAATGGCCATTTAGAGGAGATGTATAAAATGGCCATTTAGGAAGTATAAAATGGCCATTTAGGAGAGATGTATAAAATGGCCACTTAGGATGTATAAAATGGCCATTTAGGAGAGATGTATAAAATGGCCATTTAGGGGAGATGTATAAAATGGCCACTTAGGATGTATAAAATGGCCATTTAGGGGAGATGTATAAAATGGCCATTTAGGATGTATAAAATGGCCATTTAGAGGAGATGTATAAAATGGCCATTTAGGAAGTATAAAATGGCCATTTAGGGGAGATGTATAAAATGGCCATTTAGGAGAGATGTATAAAATGGCCATTTAGGAGAGATGTATAAAATGGCCATTTAGGGGAGATGTATAAAATGGCCACTTAGGATGTATAAAATGGCCATTTAGGGGAGATGTATAAAATGGCCATTTAGGATGTATAAAATGGCCATTTAGGAGAGATGTATAAAATGGCCACTTAGGATGTATAAAATGGCCATTTAGGGGAGATGTATAAAATGGCCATTTAGGAGAGATGTATAAAATGGCCATTTAGGAGAGATGTATAAAATGGCCACTTAGGATGTATAAAATGGCCATTTAGGGGAGATGTATAAAATGGCCATTTAGGAGAGATGTATAAAATGGCCATTTAGGAAGTATAAAATGGCCATTTAGGAGAGATGTATAAAATGGCCATTTAGGGGAGATGTATAAAATGGCCATTTAGGATGTATAAAATGGCCATTTAGGGAAGATGTATAAAATGGCCATTTAGGATGTATAAAATGGCCATTTAGGAAGTATAAAATGGCCATTCAGGGGAGATGTATAAAATGGCCATTTAGGATGTATTAAATGGCCATTTAGGGAAGATGTATAAAATGGCCATTTAGGATGTATAAAATGGCCATTTAGGAAGTATAAAATGGCCATTCAGGGGAGATGTATAAAATGGCCATTTAGGAAGTATAAAATGGCCATTCAGGAGAGATGTATAAAATGGCCATTTAGGGGAGATGTATAAAATGGCCATTTAGGATGTATAAAATGGCCATTTAGGATGTATAAAATGGCCATTTAGGAAGTATAAAATGGCCATTTAGAGGAGATGTATAAAATGGCCATTTAGGGAGTATAAAATGGCCATTTAGGGAAGATGTATAAAATGGCCATTTAGGATGTATAAAATGGCCATTTAGGAAGTATAAAATGGCCATTTAGGGGAGATGTATAAAATGGCCATTTAGGATGTATCAAATGGCCATTTAGGGAGTATAAAATGGCCATTTAGGGAAGATGTATAAAATGGCCATTCAGGGGAGATGTATAAAATGGCCATTTAGGGAGTATAAAATGGCCATTTAGGGAAGATGTATAAAATGGCCATTTAGGATGTATAAAATGGCCATTTAGGAGAGATGTATAAAATGGCCATTTAGGATGTATAAAATGGCCATTTAGGGGAGATGTCTAAAATGGCCATTTAGGATGTATAAAATGGCCATTTAGGAGAGATGTATAGAATGGCCATTTAGGATGTATAAAATGGCCATTTAGGGGAGATGTCTAAAATGACCATTTAGGATGTATAAAATGGCCATTTAGAAATTACAAAATGGCCATTCAGGGGAGATGTATAAAATGGCCATTTAGGATGTATAAAATGGCCATTTAGGAGAGATGTATAGAATGGCCATTTAGGATGTATAAAATGGCCATTTAGGGGAGATGTCTAAAATGGCCATTTAGGATGTATAAAATGGCCATTTAGGAATTACAAAATGGCCATTCAGGGGAGATGTATAAAATGGCCATTTAGGATGTATAAAATGGCCATTTAGGGAAGATGTATAAAATGGCCATTTAGGAAGTATAAAATGGCCATTTAGGGGAGATGTCTAAAATGGCCATTTAGGATGTATAAAATGGCCATTTAGGATGTATAAAATGGCCATTTAGGAATTACAAAATGGCCATTCAGGGGAGATGTATAAAATGGCCATTTAGGATGTATAAAATGGCCATTTAGGGAGTATAAAATGGCCATTTAGGGAAGATGTATAAAATGGCCATTTAGGGGAGATGTATACAATGGCCATTTAGGATGTATAAAATGGCCATTTAGGAAGTATAAGATGGCCATTTAGGGGAGATGTATAAAATGGCCATTTAGGATGTATAAAATGGCCATTTAGGGAGTATAAAATGGCCATTTAGGGAAGATGTATAAAATGGCCATTCAGGGGAGATGTATAAAATGGCCATTTAGGGAGTATAAAATGGCCATTTAGGGAAGATGTATAAAATGGCCATTTAGGATGTATAAAATGGCCATTTAGGGGAGATGTATAAAATGGCCATTTAGGAAGTATAAAATGGCCATTTAGGGGAGATGTATAAAATGGCCATTTAGGATGTATAAAATGGCCATTTAGGGGAGATGTATAAAATGGCCATTTAGGGAGTATAAAATGGCCATTTAGGGGAGATGTATAAAATGGCCATTTAGGATGTATAAAATGGCCATTTAGGGGAGATGTATAAAATGGCCATTTAGGAAGTATAAAATGGCCATTTAGGGGAGATGTATAAAATGGCCATTTAGGATGTATAAAATGGCCATTCAGGGGAGATGTATAAAATGGCCATTTAGGGAGTATAAAATGGCCATTTAGGGGAGATGTATAAAATGGCCATTTAGGATGTATAAAATGGCCATTTAGGAGAGATGTATAAAATGGCCATTTAGGATGTATAAAATGGCCATTTAGGGGAGATGTATAAAATGGCCATTTAGAAAGTATAAAATGGCCATTTAGGGGAGATGTATAAAATGGCCATTTAGGATGTATAAAATGGCCATTTAGGGAGTATAAAATGGCCATTTAGGGAAGATGTATAAAATGGCCATTTAGGAAGTATAAAATGGCCATTTAGGGGAGATGTATAAAATGGCCATTTAGGATGTATAAAATGGCCATTTAGGATGTATAAAATGGCCATTTAGGATGTATAAAATGGCCATTTAGGAAGTATAAAATGGTCATTTAGGGGAGATGTATAAAATGGCCATTTAGGATGTATAAAATGGCCATTTAGGATGTATAAAATGGCCATTTAGGAATTACAAAATGGCCATTCAGGGGAGATGTATAAAATGGCCATTTAGGGAGTATAAAATGGCCATTTAGGGAAGATGTATAAAATGGTCATTTAGGATGTATAAAATGGCCATTTAGGGGAGATGTATAAAATGGCCATTTAGGATGTATAAAATGGCCATTTAGAGGAGATGTATAAAATGGCCATTTAGGATGTATAAAATGGCCATTTAGGGAGTATAAAATGGCCATTTAGGGAAGATGTATAAAATGACCATTTAGGGGAGATGTATAAAATGACCATTTAGGGGAGATGTATAAAATGGCCATTTAGAAAATGGCCATTTAGGATGTATAAAATGGCCATTTAGAGGAGATGTATAAAATGGCCATTTAGGATGTATAAAATGGCCATTTAGGGAGTATAAAATGGCCATTTAGGGGAGATGTATAAAATGGCCATTTAGGAAGTATAGAACGGCCATTTAGGGGAGATGTATAAAATGGCCATTTAGGATGTATAAAATGGCCATTTAGGATGTATAAAATGGCCATTTAGGAATTACAAAATGGCCATTCAGGGGAGATGTATAAAATGGCCATTTAGGGAGTATAAAATGGCCATTTAGGGAAGATGTATAAAATGGCCATTTAGGGGAGATGTATAAAATGGCCATTTAGGATGTATAAAATGGCCATTTAGGATGTATAAAATGGCCATTTAGGAATTACAAAATGGCCATTCAGGGGAGATGTATAAAATGGCCATTTAGGGAGTATAAAATGGCCATTTAGGGAAGATGTATAAAATGGCCATTTAGGGTAGATGTATAAAATGGCCATTTAGGATGTATAAAATGGCCATTTAGGATGTATAAAATGGCCATTTAGGGGAGATGTATAAAATGGCCATTTAGAAAATGGCCATTTAGGATGTATAAAATGGCCATTTAGGATGTATAAAATGGCCATTTAGGGAGTATAAAATGGCCATTTAGGGAAGATGTATAAAATGACCATTTAGGGGAGATGTATAAAATGGCCATTTAGGATGTATAAAATGGCCATTTAGGGGAGATGTATAAAATGGCCATTTAGAAAATGGCCATTTAGGATGTATAAAATGGCCATTTAGGAAGTATAAAATGGCCATTTAGGATGTATAAAATGGCCATTTAGGATGTATAAAATGGCCATTCAGGGGAGATGTATAAAATGGCCATTTAGGAATTATAAAATGGCCATTTAGGAATTATAAAATGGCCATTCAGGGGAGATGTATAAAATGGCCATTTAGGATGTATAAAATGGCCATTTAGGATGTATAAAATGGCCATTTAGGGGAGATGTCTAAAATGGCCATTTAGGAGAGATGTATAAAATGGCCATTTAGGATGTATAAAATGGCCATTTAGGGGAGATGTATAAAATGGCCATTTAGGATGTATAAAATGGCCACTTAGGATGTATAAAATGGCCATTTAGGGGAGATGTATAAAATGGCCACTTAGGATGTATAAAATGGCCATTTAGGGGAGATGTATAAAATGGCCATTTAGGAAGTATAAAATGGCCATTTAGGGGAGATATCTAAAATGGCCATTTAGGAAGTATAAAATGGCCATTCAGGAATTATAAAATGGCCATTCAGGGGAGATGTATAAAATGGCCATTTAGGATGTATAAAATGGCCACTTAGGATGTATAAAATGGCCATTTAGGAGAGATGTATAAAATGGCCACTTAGGATGTATAAAATGGCCATTTAGGGGAGATGTATAAAATGGCCATTTAGGAAGTATAAAATGGCCATTTAGGGGAGATATCTAAAATGGCCATTTAGGAAGTATAAAATGGCCATTCAGGGGAGATGTATAAAATGGCCATTTAGGATGTATAAAATGGCCACTTAGGATGTATAAAATGGCCATTTAGGGGAGATGTATAAAATGGCCATTTAGGAGAGATGTATAAAATGGCCATTTAGGATGCATAAAATGGCCATTTAGGATGTATAAAATGGCCATTCAGGGGAGATGTATAAAATGGCCATTTAGGATGTATAAAATGGCCATTCAGGGGAGATGTATAAAATGGCCATTTAGGATGTATAAAATGGCCATTCAGGGGAGATGTATAAAATGGCCATTTAGGGGAGATGTATAAAATGGCCATTTAGGAGAGATGTATAAAATGGCCACTTAGGATGTATAAAATGGCCATTTAGGATGTATAAAATGGCCATTCAGGGGAGATGTATAAAATGGCCATTTAGGATGTATAAAATGGCCACTTAGGATGTATAAAATGGCCATTTAGGGGAGATGTATAAAATGGCCATTTAGGAGAGATGTATAAAATGGCCATTTAGGAGAGATGTATAAAATGGCCACTTAGGATGTATAAAATGGCCATTTAGGATGTATAAAATGGCCATTCAGGGGAGATGTATAAAATGGCCATTTAGGATGTATAAAATGGCCACTTAGGATGTATAAAATGGCCATTTAGGGGAGATGTATAAAATGGCCATTTAGGAGAGATGTATAAAATGGCCATTTAGGATGTATAAAATGGCCATTTAGGAGAGATGTATAAAATGGCCATTCAGGGGAGATGTATAAAATGGCCATTTAGGGGAGATGTATAAAATGGCCATTTAGGATGTATAAAATGGCCACTTAGGATGTATAAAATGGCCATTTAGGGGAGATGTATAAAATGGCCATTTAGGAGAGATGTATAAAATGGCCATTTAGGATGTATAAAATGGCCATTTAGGAGAGATGTATAAAATGGCCATTCAGGGGAGATGTATAAAATGGCCATTCAGGGGAGATGTATAAAATGGCCATTTAGGATGTATAAAATGGCCACTTAGGATGTATAAAATGGCCATTTAGGGGAGATGTATAAAATGGCCATTTAGGAGAGATGTATAAAATGGCCATTTAGGATGTATAAAATGGCCATTTAGGAGAGATGTATAAAATGGCCATTTAGGAGAGTTGTATAAAATGGCCATTTAGGATGTATAAAATGGCCACTTAGGATGTATAAAATGGCCATTTAGGGGAGATGTATAAAATGGCCATTTAGGAGAGATGTATAAAATGGCCATTCAGGGGAGATGTATAAAATGGCCATTTAGGATGTATAAAATGGCCACTTAGGATGTATAAAATGGCCATTTAGGGGAGATGTATAAAATGGCCATTTAGGAGAGATGTATAAAATGGCCATTTAGGATGTATAAAATGGCCATTTAGGAGAGATGTATAAAATGGCCATTTAGGAGAGATGTATAAAATGGCCATTTAGGATGTATAAAATGGCCATTTAGGGGAGATGTATAAAATGGCCATTTAGGATGTATAAAATGGCCATTTAGGGAGTATAAAATGGCCATTTAGGGAAGATGTATAAAATGGCCATTCAGGGGAGATGTATAAAATGGCCATTTAGGGGAGATGTATATAATGGCCACTTAGGATGTATAAAATGGCCATTTAGGGGAGATGTATGAAATGGCCATTTAGGGGAGATGTATAAAATGGCCACTTAGGATGTATAAAATGGCCATTTAGGAGAGATGTATAAAATGGCCATTTAGGATGTATAAAATGGCCATTTAGGGGAGATGTATAAAATGGCCATTTAGGATGTATAAAATGGCCATTTAGGAGAGATGTATAAAATGGCCATTTAGGATGTATAAAATGGCCATTTAGGGGAGATGTATAAAATGGCCATTTAGGAGAGATGTATAAAATGGCCATTTAGGATGTATAAAATGGCCATTTAGGGGAGATGTATAAAATGGCCATTTAGGAGAGATGTATAAAATGGCCACTTAGGATGTATAAAATGGCCATTTAGGGGAGATGTATAAAATGGCCATTTAGGAGAGATGTATAAAATGGCCACTTAGGATGTATAAAATGGCCACTTAGGATGTATAAAATGGCCATTTAGGGGAGATGTATAAAATGGCCACTTAGGATGTATAAAATGGCCATTTAGGGGAGATGTATAAAATGGCCATTCAGGGGAGATGTATAAAATGGCCATTTAGGATGTATAAAATGGCCACTTAGGATGTATAAAATGGCCATTTAGGGGAGATGTATAAAATGGCCATTTAGGGGAGATGTATAAAATGGCCATTTAGGGGAGATGTATAAAATGGCCATTCAGGGGAGATGTATAAAATGGCCATTTAGGATGTATAAAATGGCCACTTAGGATGTATAAAATGGCCACTTAGGATGTATAAAATGGCCATTTAGGGGAGATGTATAAAATGGCCATTTAGGGAAGATGTATAAAATGGCCATTCAGGGGAGATGTATAAAATGGCCATTTAGGATGTATAAAATGGCCACTTAGGATGTATAAAATGGCCACTTAGGATGTATAAAATGGCCATTTAGGGGAGATGTATAAAATGGCCATTTAGGGGAGATGTATAAAATGGCCATTTAGGATGTATAAAATGGCCATTTAGGATGTATAAAATGGCCATTTAGGGGAGATGTATAAAATGGCCATTTAGGGGAGATGTATAAAATGGCCATTCAGGGGAGATGTATAAAATGGCCATTTAGGATGTATAAAATGGCCACTTAGGATGTATAAAATGGCCACTTAGGATGTATAAAATGGCCATTTAGGGGAGATGTATAAAATGGCCATTTAGGATGTATAAAATGGCCATTTAGGAAGTATAAAATGGCCATTCAGGGGAGATGTATAAAATGGCCATTTAGGGGAGATGTATAAAATGGCCATTCAGGGGAGATGTATAAAATGGCCATTTAGGATGTATAAAATGGCCACTTAGGATGTATAAAATGGCCATTTAGGGGAGATGTATAAAATGGCCATTTAGGAGAGATGTATAAAATGGCCATTTAGGATGTATAAAATGGCCATTTAGGAGAGATGTATAAAATGGCCATTTAGGAGAGATGTATAAAATGGCCATTTAGGATGTATAAAATGGCCATTTAGGGGAGATGTATAAAATGGCCATTTAGGATGTATAAAATGGCCATTTAGGGAGTATAAAATGGCCATTTAGGGAAGATGTATAAAATGGCCATTCAGGGGAGATGTATAAAATGGCCATTTAGGGGAGATGTATACAATGGCCACTTAGGATGTATAAAATGGCCATTTAGGGGAGATGTATAAAATGGCCATTCAGGGGAGATGTATAAAATGGCCATTTAGGATGTATAAAATGGCCACTTAGGATGTATAAAATGGCCACTTAGGATGTATAAAATGGCCATTTAGGGGAGATGTATAAAATGGCCATTTAGGAAGTATAAAATGGCCATTCAGGGGAGATGTATAAAATGGCCATTTAGGGGAGATGTATACAATGGCCACTTAGGATGTATAAAATGGCCATTTAGGGGAGATGTATAAAATGGCCATTCAGGGGAGATGTATAAAATGGCCATTTAGGATGTATAAAATGGCCACTTAGGATGTATAAAATGGCCATTTAGGGGAGATGTATAAAATGGCCATTTAGGAGAGATGTATAAAATGGCCATTTAGGATGTATAAAATGGCCATTTAGGAGAGATGTATAAAATGGCCATTTAGGAGAGATGTATAAAATGGCCATTTAGGATGTATAAAATGGCCATTTAGGGGAGATGTATAAAATGGCCATTTAGGATGTATAAAATGGCCATTTAGGGAGTATAAAATGGCCATTTAGGGAAGATGTATAAAATGGCCATTCAGGGGAGATGTATAAAATGGCCATTTAGGGGAGATGTATACAATGGCCACTTAGGATGTATAAAATGGCCATTTAGGGGAGATGTATAAAATGGCCATTTAGGGGAGATGTATAAAATGGCCACTTAGGATGTATAAAATGGCCATTTAGGAGAGATGTATAAAATGGCCATTTAGGATGTATAAAATGGCCATTTAGAGGAGATGTATAAAATGGCCATTTAGGATGTATAAAATGGCCATTTAGGAGAGATGTATAAAATGGCCATTTAGGATGTATAAAATGGCCATTTAGGGGAGATGTATAAAATGGCCATTTAGGAGAGATGTATAAAATGGCCATTTAGGATGTATAAAATGGCCATTTAGGGGAGATGTATAAAATGGCCATTTAGGAGAGATGTATAAAATGGCCACTTAGGATGTATAAAATGGCCATTTAGGGGAGATGTATAAAATGGCCACTTAGGATGTATAAAATGGCCACTTAGGGGAGATGTATAAAATGGCCATTTAGGGAAGATGTATAAAATGGCCATTTAGGGGAGATGTATAAAATGGCCATTTAGGAGAGATGTATAAAATGGCCACTTAGGATGTATAAAATGGCCATTTAGGAGAGATGTATAAAATGGCCACTTAGGATGTATAAAATGGCCACTTAGGGGAGATGTATAAAATGGCCATTTAGGAAGATGTATAAAATGGCCATTTAGGGGAGATGTATAAAATGGCCACTTAGGATGTATAAAATGGCCATTTAGGAGAGATGTATAAAATGGCCATTTAGGATATATAAAATGGCCATTTAGGATATATAAAATGGCCATTTAGGAGAGATGTATAAAATGGCCATTTAGGATGTATAAAATGGCCATTTAGGGGAGATGTATAAAATGGCCATTTAGGAGAGATGTATAAAATGGCCACTTAGGATGTATAAAATGGCCACTTAGGATGTATAAAATGGCCATTTAGGGGAGATGTATAAAATGGCCACTTAGGATGTATAAAATGGCCATTTAGGAGAGATGTATAAAATGGCCATTTAGGATGTATAAAATGGCCATTTAGGAGAGATGTATAAAATGGCCATTTAGGATGTATAAAATGGCCATTTAGGGGAGATGTATAAAATGGCCATTTAGGAGAGATGTATAAAATGGCCACTTAGGATGTATAAAATGGCCATTTAGGATGTATAAAATGGCCATTCAGGGGAGATGTATAAAATGGCCATTTAGGATGTATAAAATGGCCACTTAGGAAGTATAAAATGGCCATTTAGGAGAGATGTATAAAATGGCCATTTAGGATGTATAAAATGGCCATTTAGGGGAGATGTATAAAATGGCCATTTAGGAGAGATGTATAAAATGGCCATTTAGGATGTATAAAATGGCCATTTAGGGGAGATGTATAAAATGGCCATTTAGGAGAGATGTATAAAATGGCCACTTAGGATGTATAAAATGGCCACTTAGGATGTATAAAATGGCCATTTAGGGGAGATGTATAAAATGGCCACTTAGGATGTATAAAATGGCCATTTAGGAGAGATGTATAAAATGGCCATTTAGGATGTATAAAATGGCCATTTAGGAGAGATGTATAAAATGGCCATTTAGGATGTATAAAATGGCCATTTAGGGGAGATGTATAAAATGGCCATTTAGGAGAGATGTATAAAATGGCCACTTAGGATGTATAAAATGGCCATTTAGGATGTATAAAATGGCCATTCAGGGGAGATGTATAAAATGGCCATTTAGGATGTATAAAATGGCCACTTAGGAAGTATAAAATGGCCATTTAGGAGAGATGTATAAAATGGCCATTTAGGGGAGATGTATAAAATGGCCATTTAGGATGTATAAAATGGCCATTTAGGGAAGATGTATAAAATGGCCATTTAGGATGTATAAAATGGCCATTTAGGAAGTATAAAATGGCCATTCAGGGGAGATGTATAAAATGGCCATTTAGGTTGTATAAAATGGCCATTTAGGATGTATAAAATGGCCATTCAGGGGAGATGTATAAAATGGCCATTTAGGATGTATAAAATGGCCATTTAGGATGTATAAAATGGCCATTTAGGAGAGTTGTATAAAATGGCCATTTAGGTTGTATAAAATGGCCACTTAGGATGTATAAAATGGCCATTTAGGGGAGATGTATAAAATGGCCACTTAGGAAGTATAAAATGGCCATTTAGGAGAGATGTATAAAATGGCCATTTAGGATGTATAAAATGGCCATTTAGGATATATAAAATGGCCATTTAGGGGAGATGTATAAAATGGCCATTTAGGATGTATAAAATGGCCATTTAGGATGTATAAAATGGCCATTTAGGAGAGATGTATAAAATGGCCATTTAGAGGAGATGTATAAAATGGCCATTTAGGGAGTATAAAATGGCCATTTAGGGAAGATGTATAAAATGGCCATTTAGGATGTATAAAATGGCCATTTAGGAAGTATAAAATGGCCATTTAGGGGAGATGTATAAAATGGCCATTTAGGATGTATAAAATGGCCATTTAGGGAGTATAAAATGGCCATTTAGGGAAGATGTATAAAATGGCCATTCAGGGGAGATGTATAAAATGGCCATTAAAATGGCCATGTATAAAATGGCCATTTAGGAGAGATGTATAGAATGGCCATTTAGGATGTATAAAATGGCCATTTAGGGGAGATGTCTAAAATGACCATTTAGGATGTATAAAATGGCCATTTAGAAATTACAAAATGGCCATTCAGGGGAGATGTATAAAATGGCCATTTAGGATGTATAAAATGGCCATTTAGGAGAGATGTATAGAATGGCCATTTAGGATGTATAAAATGGCCATTTAGGGGAGATGTCTAAAATGGCCATTTAGGATGTATAAAATGGCCATTTAGGAATTACAAAATGGCCATTCAGGGGAGATGTATAAAATGGCCATTTAGGATGTATAAAATGGCCATTTAGGGAAGATGTATAAAATGGCCATTTAGGAAGTATAAAATGGCCATTTAGGGGAGATGTCTAAAATGGCCATTTAGGATGTATAAAATGGCCATTTAGGATGTATAAAATGGCCATTTAGGAATTACAAAATGGCCATTCAGGGGAGATGTATAAAATGGCCATTTAGGAAGTATAAAATGGCCATTTAGGGGAGATGTATAAAATGGCCATTTAGGATGTATAAAATGGCCATTTAGGGAGTATAAAATGGCCATTTAGGGAAGATGTATAAAATGGCCATTTAGGGGAGATGTATAAAATGGCCATTTAGGATGTATAAAATGGCCATTTAGGAAGTATAAGATGGCCATTTAGGGGAGATGTATAAAATGGCCATTTAGGATGTATAAAATGGCCATTTAGGGAGTATAAAATGGCCATTTAGGGAAGATGTATAAAATGGCCATTCAGGGGAGATGTATAAAATGGCCATTTAGGGAGTATAAAATGGCCATTTAGGGAAGATGTATAAAATGGCCATTTAGGGGAGATGTATAAAATGGCCATTTAGGATGTATAAAATGGCCATTTAGGGGAGATGTATAAAATGGCCATTTAGGAAGTATAAAATGGCCATTTAGGGGAGATGTATAAAATGGCCATTTAGGATGTATAAAATGGCCATTTAGGGAGTATAAAATGGCCATTTAGGGAAGATGTATAAAATGGCCATTTAGGAAGTATAAAATGGCCATTTAGGGGAGATGTATAAAATGGCCATTAAGGATGTATAAAATGGCCATTTAGGATGTATAAAATGGCCATTTAGGGAAGATGTATAAAATGGCCATTTAGGAAGTATAAAATGGCCATTTAGGGGAGATGTATAAAATGGCCATTTAGGATGTATAAAATGGCCATTTAGGATGTATAAAATGGCCATTTAGGAATTACAAAATGGCCATTCAGGGGAGATGTATAAAATGGCCATTTAGGATGTATAAAATGGCCATTTAGGGAAGATGTATAAAATGGCCATTTAGGAAGTATAAAATGGCCATTTAGGGGAGATGTCTAAAATGGCCATTTAGGATGTATAAAATGGCCATTTAGGATGTATAAAATGGCCATTTAGGAATTACAAAATGGCCATTCAGGGGAGATGTATAAAATGGCCATTTAGGAAGTATAAAATGGCCATTTAGGGGAGATGTATAAAATGGCCATTTAGGATGTATAAAATGGCCATTTAGGGAGTATAAAATGGCCATTTAGGGAAGATGTATAAAATGGCCATTTAGGGGAGATGTATAAAATGGCCATTTAGGATGTATAAAATGGCCATTTAGGAAGTATAAGATGGCCATTTAGGGGAGATGTATAAAATGGCCATTTAGGATGTATAAAATGGCCATTTAGGGAGTATAAAATGGCCATTTAGGGAAGATGTATAAAATGGCCATTCAGGGGAGATGTATAAAATGGCCATTTAGGGAGTATAAAATGGCCATTTAGGGAAGATGTATAAAATGGCCATTTAGGGGAGATGTATAAAATGGCCATTTAGGATGTATAAAATGGCCATTTAGGGGAGATGTATAAAATGGCCATTTAGGAAGTATAAAATGGCCATTTAGGGGAGATGTATAAAATGGCCATTTAGGATGTATAAAATGGCCATTTAGGGAGTATAAAATGGCCATTTAGGGAAGATGTATAAAATGGCCATTTAGGAAGTATAAAATGGCCATTTAGGGGAGATGTATAAAATGGCCATTTAGGATGTATAAAATGGCCATTTAGGATGTATAAAATGGCCATTTAGGGGAGATGTATAAAATGGCCATTTAGGATGTATAAAATGGCCATTTAGGATGTATAAAATGGCCATTTAGGAGAGATGTATAAAATGGCCATTCAGGGGAGATGTATAAAATGGCCATTCAGGGGAGATGTATAAAATGGCCATTTAGGATGTATAAAATGGCCACTTAGGATGTATAAAATGGCCATTTAGGGGAGATGTATAAAATGGCCATTTAGGAGAGATGTATAAAATGGCCATTTAGGATGTATAAAATGGCCATTTAGGAGAGATGTATAAAATGGCCATTTAGGAGAGTTGTATAAAATGGCCATTTAGGATGTATAAAATGGCCATTCAGGGGAGATGTATAAAATGGCCATTTAGGATGTATAAAATGGCCACTTAGGATGTATAAAATGGCCATTTAGGGGAGATGTATAAAATGGCCATTTAGGAGAGATGTATAAAATGGCCATTTAGGATGTATAAAATGGTCATTTAGGAGAGATGTATAAAATGGCCATTTAGGAGAGATGTATAAAATGGCCATTTAGGATGTATAAAATGGCCATTTAGGGGAGATGTATAAAATGGCCATTTAGGATGTATAAAATGGCCATTTAGGGAGTATAAAATGACCATTTAGGGAAGATGTATAAAATGGCCATTCAGGGGAGATGTATAAAATGGCCATTTAGGGGAGATGTATATAATGGCCACTTAGGATGTATAAAATGGCCATTTAGGGGAGATGTATGAAATGGCCATTTAGGGGAGATGTATAAAATGGCCACTTAGGATGTATAAAATGGCCATTTAGGAGAGATGTATAAAATGGCCATTTAGGATGTATAAAATGGCCATTTTATACATCCTAAGTGGCCATTTTATACATCTCCCCTAAATGGCCATTTCATACATCTCCCCTGGCCATTTAGGGAAGATGTATAAAATGGCCATTTAGGGGAGATGTATAAAATGGCCATTTAGGATGTATAAAATGGCCATTTAGGAAGTATAAGATGGCCATTTAGGGGAGATGTATAAAATGGCCATTTTGGATGTATAAAATGGCCATTTAGGGAGTATAAAATGGCCATTTAGGGAAGATGTATAAAATGGCCATTCAGGGGAGATGTATAAAATGGCCATTTAGGGAGTATAAAATGGCCATTTAGGGAAGATGTATAAAATGGCCATTTAGGGGAGATGTATAAAATGGCCATTTAGGATGTATAAAATGGCCATTTAGGGGAGATGTATAAAATGGCCATTTAGGAAGTATAAAATGGCCATTTAGGGGAGATGTATAAAATGGCCATTTAGGATGTATAAAATGGCCATTTAGGGAGTATAAAATGGCCATTTAGGGAAGATGTATAAAATGGCCATTTAGGAAGTATAAAATGGCCATTTAGGGGAGATGTATAAAATGGCCATTAAGGATGTATAAAATGGCCATTTAGGATGTATAAAATGGCCATTTAGGGAAGATGTATAAAATGGCCATTTAGGAAGTATAAAATGGCCATTTAGGGGAGATGTATAAAATGGCCATTTAGGATGTATAAAATGGCCATTTAGGATGTATAAAATGGCCATTTAGGAATTACAAAATGGCCATTCAGGGGAGATGTATAAAATGGCCATTTAGGATGTATAAAATGGCCATTTAGGGAAGATGTATAAAATGGCCATTTAGGAAGTATAAAATGGCCATTTAGGGGAGATGTCTAAAATGGCCATTTAGGATGTATAAAATGGCCATTTAGGATGTATAAAATGGCCATTTAGGAATTACAAAATGGCCATTCAGGGGAGATGTATAAAATGGCCATTTAGGAAGTATAAAATGGCCATTTAGGGGAGATGTATAAAATGGCCATTTAGGATGTATAAAATGGCCATTTAGGGAGTATAAAATGGCCATTTAGGGAAGATGTATAAAATGGCCATTTAGGGGAGATGTATAAAATGGCCATTTAGGATGTATAAAATGGCCATTTAGGAAGTATAAGATGGCCATTTAGGGGAGATGTATAAAATGGCCATTTAGGATGTATAAAATGGCCATTTAGGGAGTATAAAATGGCCATTTAGGGAAGATGTATAAAATGGCCATTCAGGGGAGATGTATAAAATGGCCATTTAGGGAGTATAAAATGGCCATTTAGGGAAGATGTATAAAATGGCCATTTAGGGGAGATGTATAAAATGGCCATTTAGGATGTATAAAATGGCCATTTAGGGGAGATGTATAAAATGGCCATTTAGGAAGTATAAAATGGCCATTTAGGGGAGATGTATAAAATGGCCATTTAGGATGTATAAAATGGCCATTTAGGGAGTATAAAATGGCCATTTAGGGAAGATGTATAAAATGGCCATTTAGGAAGTATAAAATGGCCATTTAGGGGAGATGTATAAAATGGCCATTTAGGATGTATAAAATGGCCATTTAGGATGTATAAAATGGCCATTTAGGGGAGATGTATAAAATGGCCATTTAGGATGTATAAAATGGCCATTTAGGATGTATAAAATGGCCATTTAGGAGAGATGTATAAAATGGCCATTCAGGGGAGATGTATAAAATGGCCATTCAGGGGAGATGTATAAAATGGCCATTTAGGATGTATAAAATGGCCACTTAGGATGTATAAAATGGCCATTTAGGGGAGATGTATAAAATGGCCATTTAGGAGAGATGTATAAAATGGCCATTTAGGATGTATAAAATGGCCATTTAGGAGAGATGTATAAAATGGCCATTTAGGAGAGTTGTATAAAATGGCCATTTAGGATGTATAAAATGGCCATTCAGGGGAGATGTATAAAATGGCCATTTAGGATGTATAAAATGGCCACTTAGGATGTATAAAATGGCCATTTAGGGGAGATGTATAAAATGGCCATTTAGGAGAGATGTATAAAATGGCCATTTAGGATGTATAAAATGGTCATTTAGGAGAGATGTATAAAATGGCCATTTAGGAGAGATGTATAAAATGGCCATTTAGGATGTATAAAATGGCCATTTAGGGGAGATGTATAAAATGGCCATTTAGGATGTATAAAATGACCATTTAGGGAGTATAAAATGACCATTTAGGGAAGATGTATAAAATGGCCATTCAGGGGAGATGTATAAAATGGCCATTTAGGGGAGATGTATATAATGGCCACTTAGGATGTATAAAATGGCCATTTAGGGGAGATGTATGAAATGGCCATTTAGGGGAGATGTATAAAATGGCCACTTAGGATGTATAAAATGGCCATTTAGGAGAGATGTATAAAATGGCCATTTAGGATGTATAAAATGGCCATTTAGGGGAGATGTATAAAATGGCCATTTAGGATGTATAAAATGGCCATTTAGGAGAGATGTATAAAATGGCCATTTAGGATGTATAAAATGGCCATTTAGGGGAGATGTATAAAATGGCCATTTAGGAGAGATGTATAAAATGGCCATTTAGGATGTATAAAATGGCCATTTAGGGGAGATGTATAAAATGGCCATTTAGGAGAGATGTATAAAATGGCCACTTAGGATGTATAAAATGGCCATTTAGGGGAGATGTATAAAATGGCCATTTAGGAGAGATGTATAAAATGGCCACTTAGGATGTATAAAATGGCCACTTAGGATGTATAAAATGGCCATTTAGGGGAGATGTATAAAATGGCCACTTAGGATGTATAAAATGGCCATTTAGGGGAGATGTATAAAATGGCCATTCAGGGGAGATGTATAAAATGGCCATTTAGGATGTATAAAATGGCCACTTAGGATGTATAAAATGGCCACTTAGGATGTATAAAATGGCCATTTAGGGGAGATGTATAAAATGGCCATTTAGGGGAGATGTATAAAATGGCCATTCAGGGGAGATGTATAAAATGGCCATTTAGGATGTATAAAATGGCCACTTAGGATGTATAAAATGGCCACTTAGGATGTATAAAATGGCCATTTAGGGGAGATGTATAAAATGGCCATTTAGGATGTATAAAATGGCCATTTAGGAAGTATAAAATGGCCATTCAGGGGAGATGTATAAAATGGCCATTTAGGGGAGATGTATAAAATGGCCATTCAGGGGAGATGTATAAAATGGCCATTTAGGATGTATAAAATGGCCACTTAGGATGTATAAAATGGCCATTTAGGGGAGATGTATAAAATGGCCATTTAGGAGAGATGTATAAAATGGCCATTTAGGATGTATAAAATGGCCATTTAGGAGAGATGTATAAAATGGCCATTTAGGAGAGATGTATAAAATGGCCATTTAGGATGTATAAAATGGCCATTTAGGGGAGATGTATAAAATGGCCATTTAGGATGTATAAAATGGCCATTTAGGGAGTATAAAATGGCCATTTAGGGAAGATGTATAAAATGGCCATTCAGGGGAGATGTATAAAATGGCCATTTAGGGGAGATGTATACAATGGCCACTTAGGATGTATAAAATGGCCATTTAGGGGAGATGTATAAAATGGCCATTCAGGGGAGATGTATAAAATGGCCATTTAGGATGTATAAAATGGCCACTTAGGATGTATAAAATGGCCACTTAGGATGTATAAAATGGCCATTTAGGGGAGATGTATAAAATGGCCATTTAGGATGTATAAAATGGCCATTTAGGAAGTATAAAATGGCCATTCAGGGGAGATGTATAAAATGGCCATTTAGGGGAGATGTATACAATGGCCACTTAGGATGTATAAAATGGCCATTTAGGGGAGATGTATAAAATGGCCATTCAGGGGAGATGTATAAAATGGCCATTTAGGATGTATAAAATGGCCACTTAGGATGTATAAAATGGCCATTTAGGGGAGATGTATAAAATGGCCATTTAGGAGAGATGTATAAAATGGCCATTTAGGATGTATAAAATGGCCATTTAGGAGAGATGTATAAAATGGCCATTTAGGAGAGATGTATAAAATGGCCATTTAGGATGTATAAAATGGCCATTTAGGGGAGATGTATAAAATGGCCATTTAGGATGTATAAAATGGCCATTTAGGGAGTATAAAATGGCCATTTAGGGAAGATGTATAAAATGGCCATTCAGGGGAGATGTATAAAATGGCCATTTAGGGGAGATGTATACAATGGCCACTTAGGATGTATAAAATGGCCATTTAGGGGAGATGTATAAAATGGCCATTTAGGGGAGATGTATAAAATGGCCACTTAGGATGTATAAAATGGCCATTTAGGAGAGATGTATAAAATGGCCATTTAGGATGTATAAAATGGCCATTTAGGGGAGATGTATAAAATGGCCATTTAGGATGTATAAAATGGCCATTTAGGAGAGATGTATAAAATGGCCATTTAGGATGTATAAAATGGCCATTTAGGGGAGATGTATAAAATGGCCATTCAGGGGAGATGTATAAAATGGCCATTTAGGATGTATAAAATGGCCACTTAGGATGTATAAAATGGCCATTTAGGGGAGATGTATAAAATGGCCATTTAGGAGAGATGTATAAAATGGCCATTTAGGATGTATAAAATGGCCATTTAGGAGAGATGTATAAAATGGCCATTTAGGAGAGTTGTATAAAATGGCCATTTAGGATGTATAAAATGGCCATTCAGGGGAGATGTATAAAATGGCCATTTAGGATGTATAAAATGGCCACTTAGGATGTATAAAATGGCCATTTAGGGGAGATGTATAAAATGGCCATTTAGGAGAGATGTATAAAATGGCCATTTAGGATGTATAAAATGGTCATTTAGGAGAGATGTATAAAATGGCCATTTAGGAGAGATGTATAAAATGGCCATTTAGGATGTATAAAATGGCCATTTAGGGGAGATGTATAAAATGGCCATTTAGGATGTATAAAATGACCATTTAGGGAGTATAAAATGACCATTTAGGGAAGATGTATAAAATGGCCATTCAGGGGAGATGTATAAAATGGCCATTTAGGGGAGATGTATATAATGGCCACTTAGGATGTATAAAATGGCCATTTAGGGGAGATGTATGAAATGGCCATTTAGGGGAGATGTATAAAATGGCCACTTAGGATGTATAAAATGGCCATTTAGGAGAGATGTATAAAATGGCCATTTAGGATGTATAAAATGGCCATTTAGGGGAGATGTATAAAATGGCCATTTAGGATGTATAAAATGGCCATTTAGGAGAGATGTATAAAATGGCCATTTAGGATGTATAAAATGGCCATTTAGGGGAGATGTATAAAATGGCCATTTAGGAGAGATGTATAAAATGGCCATTTAGGATGTATAAAATGGCCATTTAGGGGAGATGTATAAAATGGCCATTTAGGAGAGATGTATAAAATGGCCACTTAGGATGTATAAAATGGCCATTTAGGGGAGATGTATAAAATGGCCATTTAGGAGAGATGTATAAAATGGCCACTTAGGATGTATAAAATGGCCACTTAGGATGTATAAAATGGCCATTTAGGGGAGATGTATAAAATGGCCACTTAGGATGTATAAAATGGCCATTTAGGGGAGATGTATAAAATGGCCATTCAGGGGAGATGTATAAAATGGCCATTTAGGATGTATAAAATGGCCACTTAGGATGTATAAAATGGCCACTTAGGATGTATAAAATGGCCATTTAGGGGAGATGTATAAAATGGCCATTTAGGGGAGATGTATAAAATGGCCATTCAGGGGAGATGTATAAAATGGCCATTTAGGATGTATAAAATGGCCACTTAGGATGTATAAAATGGCCACTTAGGATGTATAAAATGGCCATTTAGGGGAGATGTATAAAATGGCCATTTAGGATGTATAAAATGGCCATTTAGGAAGTATAAAATGGCCATTCAGGGGAGATGTATAAAATGGCCATTTAGGGGAGATGTATAAAATGGCCATTCAGGGGAGATGTATAAAATGGCCATTTAGGATGTATAAAATGGCCACTTAGGATGTATAAAATGGCCATTTAGGGGAGATGTATAAAATGGCCATTTAGGAGAGATGTATAAAATGGCCATTTAGGATGTATAAAATGGCCATTTAGGAGAGATGTATAAAATGGCCATTTAGGAGAGATGTATAAAATGGCCATTTAGGATGTATAAAATGGCCATTTAGGGGAGATGTATAAAATGGCCATTTAGGATGTATAAAATGGCCATTTAGGGAGTATAAAATGGCCATTTAGGGAAGATGTATAAAATGGCCATTCAGGGGAGATGTATAAAATGGCCATTTAGGGGAGATGTATACAATGGCCACTTAGGATGTATAAAATGGCCATTTAGGGGAGATGTATAAAATGGCCATTCAGGGGAGATGTATAAAATGGCCATTTAGGATGTATAAAATGGCCACTTAGGATGTATAAAATGGCCACTTAGGATGTATAAAATGGCCATTTAGGGGAGATGTATAAAATGGCCATTTAGGATGTATAAAATGGCCATTTAGGAAGTATAAAATGGCCATTCAGGGGAGATGTATAAAATGGCCATTTAGGGGAGATGTATACAATGGCCACTTAGGATGTATAAAATGGCCATTTAGGGGAGATGTATAAAATGGCCATTCAGGGGAGATGTATAAAATGGCCATTTAGGATGTATAAAATGGCCACTTAGGATGTATAAAATGGCCATTTAGGGGAGATGTATAAAATGGCCATTTAGGAGAGATGTATAAAATGGCCATTTAGGATGTATAAAATGGCCATTTAGGAGAGATGTATAAAATGGCCATTTAGGAGAGATGTATAAAATGGCCATTTAGGATGTATAAAATGGCCATTTAGGGGAGATGTATAAAATGGCCATTTAGGATGTATAAAATGGCCATTTAGGGAGTATAAAATGGCCATTTAGGGAAGATGTATAAAATGGCCATTCAGGGGAGATGTATAAAATGGCCATTTAGGGGAGATGTATACAATGGCCACTTAGGATGTATAAAATGGCCATTTAGGGGAGATGTATAAAATGGCCATTTAGGGGAGATGTATAAAATGGCCACTTAGGATGTATAAAATGGCCATTTAGGAGAGATGTATAAAATGGCCATTTAGGATGTATAAAATGGCCATTTAGGGGAGATGTATAAAATGGCCATTTAGGATGTATAAAATGGCCATTTAGGAGAGATGTATAAAATGGCCATTTAGGATGTATAAAATGGCCATTTAGGGGAGATGTATAAAATGGCCATTTAGGAGAGATGTATAAAATGGCCATTTAGGATGTATAAAATGGCCATTTAGGGGAGATGTATAAAATGGCCATTTAGGAGAGATGTATAAAATGGCCACTTAGGATGTATAAAATGGCCATTTAGGGGAGATGTATAAAATGGCCATTTAGGAGAGATGTATAAAATGGCCACTTAGGATGTATAAAATGGCCACTTAGGATGTATAAAATGGCCATTTAGGGGAGATGTATAAAATGGCCACTTAGGATGTATAAAATGGCCATTTAGGAGAGATGTATAAAATGGCCATTTAGGATGTATAAAATGGCCATTTAGGAGAGATGTATAAAATGGCCATTTAGGATGTATAAAATGGCCATTTAGGGGAGATGTATAAAATGGCCATTTAGGAGAGATGTATAAAATGGCCACTTAGGATGTATAAAATGGCCACTTAGGATGTATAAAATGGCCATTTAGGGGAGATGTATAAAATGGCCACTTAGGATGTATAAAATGGCCATTTAGGAGAGATGTATAAAATGGCCATTTAGGATGTATAAAATGGCCATTTAGGAGAGATGTATAAAATGGCCATTTAGGATGTATAAAATGGCCATTTAGGGGAGATGTATAAAATGGCCATTTAGGAGAGATGTATAAAATGGCCACTTAGGATGTATAAAATGGCCATTTAGGATGTATAAAATGGCCATTCAGGGGAGATGTATAAAATGGCCATTTAGGATGTATAAAATGGCCACTTAGGAAGTATAAAATGGCCATTTAGGAGAGATGTATAAAATGGCCATTTAGGATGTATAAAATGGCCATTTAGGGGAGATGTATAAAATGGCCATTTAGGAGAGATGTATAAAATGGCCATTTAGGATGTATAAAATGGCCATTTAGGGGAGATGTATAAAATGGCCATTTAGGATGTATAAAATGGCCACTTAGGATGTATAAAATGGCCACTTAGGATGTATAAAATGGCCATTTAGGGGAGATGTATAAAATGGCCACTTAGGATGTATAAAATGGCCATTTAGGAGAGATGTATAAAATGGCCATTTAGGATGTATAAAATGGCCATTTAGGAGAGATGTATAAAATGGCCATTTAGGATGTATAAAATGGCCATTTAGGGGAGATGTATAAAATGGCCATTTAGGAGAGATGTATAAAATGGCCACTTAGGATGTATAAAATGGCCATTTAGGATGTATAAAATGGCCATTCAGGGGAGATGTATAAAATGGCCATTTAGGATGTATAAAATGGCCACTTAGGAAGTATAAAATGGCCATTTAGGAGAGATGTATTAAATGGCCATTTAGGGGAGATGTATAAAATGGCCATTTAGGATGTATAAAATGGCCATTTAGGGAAGATGTATAAAATGGCCATTTAGGATGTATAAAATGGCCATTTAGGAAGTATAAAATGGCCATTCAGGGGAGATGTATAAAATGGCCATTTAGGTTGTATAAAATGGCCATTTAGGATGTATAAAATGGCCATTCAGGGGAGATGTATAAAATGGCCATTTAGGATGTATAAAATGGCCATTTAGGGGAGATGTATAAAATGGCCATTTAGGATGTATAAAATGGCCATTTAGGGAAGATGTATAAAATGGCCATTTAGGATGTATAAAATGGCCATTTAGGAAGTATAAAATGGCCATTCAGGGGAGATGTATAAAATGGCCATTTAGGTTGTATAAAATGGCCATTTAGGATGTATAAAATGGCCATTTAGGATGTATAAAATGGCCATTTAGGAGAGTTGTATAAAATGGCCATTTAGGATGTATAAAATGGCCATTTAGGTTGTATAAAATGGCCACTTAGGATGTATAAAATGGCCATTTAGGGGAGATGTATAAAATGGCCACTTAGGAAGTATAAAATGGCCATTTAGGAGAGATGTATAAAATGGCCATTTAGGGGAGATGTATAAAATGGCCATTTAGGATGTATAAAATGGCCATTTAGGGGAGATGTATAAAATGGCCATTTAGGATGTATAAAATGGCCATTTAGGGAAGATGTATAAAATGGCCATTTAGGATGTATAAAATGGCCATTTAGGAAGTATAAAATGGCCATTCAGGGGAGATGTATAAAATGGCCATTTAGGTTGTATAAAATGGCCATTTAGGATGTATAAAATGGCCATTTAGGATGTATAAAATGGCCATTTAGGAGAGTTGTATAAAATGGCCATTTAGGATGTATAAAATGGCCATTTAGGTTGTATAAAATGGCCACTTAGGATGTATAAAATGGCCATTTAGGGGAGATGTATAAAATGGCCACTTAGGAAGTATAAAATGGCCATTTAGGAGAGATGTATAAAATGGCCATTTAGGATGTATAAAATGGCCATTTAGGATATATAAAATGGCCATTTAGGGGAGATGTATAAAATGGCCATTTAGGATGTATAAAATGGCCATTTAGGATGTATAAAATGGCCATTTAGGAGAGATGTATAAAATGGCCATTTAGAGGAGATGTATAAAATGGCCATTTAGGGAGTATAAAATGGCCATTTAGGGAAGATGTATAAAATGGCCATTTAGGATGTATAAAATGGCCATTTAGGAAGTATAAAATGGCCATTTAGGGGAGATGTATAAAATGGCCATTTAGGATGTATAAAATGGCCATTTAGGGAGTATAAAATGGCCATTTAGGGAAGATGTATAAAATGGCCATTCAGGGGAGATGTATAAAATGGCCATTAAAATGGCCATGTATAAAATGGCCATTTAGGAGAGATGTATAGAATGGCCATTTAGGATGTATAAAATGGCCATTTAGGGGAGATGTCTAAAATGACCATTTAGGATGTATAAAATGGCCATTTAGAAATTACAAAATGGCCATTCAGGGGAGATGTATAAAATGGCCATTTAGGATGTATAAAATGGCCATTTAGGAGAGATGTATAGAATGGCCATTTAGGATGTATAAAATGGCCATTTAGGGGAGATGTCTAAAATGGCCATTTAGGATGTATAAAATGGCCATTTAGGAATTACAAAATGGCCATTCAGGGGAGATGTATAAAATGGCCATTTAGGATGTATAAAATGGCCATTTAGGGAAGATGTATAAAATGGCCATTTAGGAAGTATAAAATGGCCATTTAGGGGAGATGTCTAAAATGGCCATTTAGGATGTATAAAATGGCCATTTAGGATGTATAAAATGGCCATTTAGGAATTACAAAATGGCCATTCAGGGGAGATGTATAAAATGGCCATTTAGGAAGTATAAAATGGCCATTTAGGGGAGATGTATAAAATGGCCATTTAGGATGTATAAAATGGCCATTTAGGGAGTATAAAATGGCCATTTAGGGAAGATGTATAAAATGGCCATTTAGGGGAGATGTATAAAATGGCCATTTAGGATGTATAAAATGGCCATTTAGGAAGTATAAGATGGCCATTTAGGGGAGATGTATAAAATGGCCATTTAGGATGTATAAAATGGCCATTTAGGGAGTATAAAATGGCCATTTAGGGAAGATGTATAAAATGGCCATTCAGGGGAGATGTATAAAATGGCCATTTAGGGAGTATAAAATGGCCATTTAGGGAAGATGTATAAAATGGCCATTTAGGGGAGATGTATAAAATGGCCATTTAGGATGTATAAAATGGCCATTTAGGGGAGATGTATAAAATGGCCATTTAGGAAGTATAAAATGGCCATTTAGGGGAGATGTATAAAATGGCCATTTAGGATGTATAAAATGGCCATTTAGGGAGTATAAAATGGCCATTTAGGGAAGATGTATAAAATGGCCATTTAGGAAGTATAAAATGGCCATTTAGGGGAGATGTATAAAATGGCCATTTAGGATGTATAAAATGGCCATTTAGGATGTATAAAATGGCCATTTAGGGAAGATGTATAAAATGGCCATTTAGGAAGTATAAAATGGCCATTTAGGGGAGATGTATAAAATGGCCATTTAGGATGTATAAAATGGCCATTTAGGATGTATAAAATGGCCATTTAGGAATTACAAAATGGCCATTCAGGGGAGATGTATAAAATGGCCATTTAGGATGTATAAAATGGCCATTTAGGGAAGATGTATAAAATGGCCATTTAGGAAGTATAAAATGGCCATTTAGGGGAGATGTCTAAAATGGCCATTTAGGATGTATAAAATGGCCATTTAGGATGTATAAAATGGCCATTTAGGAATTACAAAATGGCCATTCAGGGGAGATGTATAAAATGGCCATTTAGGAAGTATAAAATGGCCATTTAGGGGAGATGTATAAAATGGCCATTTAGGATGTATAAAATGGCCATTTAGGGAGTATAAAATGGCCATTTAGGGAAGATGTATAAAATGGCCATTTAGGGGAGATGTATAAAATGGCCATTTAGGATGTATAAAATGGCCATTTAGGAAGTATAAGATGGCCATTTAGGGGAGATGTATAAAATGGCCATTTAGGATGTATAAAATGGCCATTTAGGGAGTATAAAATGGCCATTTAGGGAAGATGTATAAAATGGCCATTCAGGGGAGATGTATAAAATGGCCATTTAGGGAGTATAAAATGGCCATTTAGGGAAGATGTATAAAATGGCCATTTAGGGGAGATGTATAAAATGGCCATTTAGGATGTATAAAATGGCCATTTAGGGGAGATGTATAAAATGGCCATTTAGGAAGTATAAAATGGCCATTTAGGGGAGATGTATAAAATGGCCATTTAGGATGTATAAAATGGCCATTTAGGGAGTATAAAATGGCCATTTAGGGAAGATGTATAAAATGGCCATTTAGGAAGTATAAAATGGCCATTTAGGGGAGATGTATAAAATGGCCATTTAGGATGTATAAAATGGCCATTTAGGATGTATAAAATGGCCATTTAGGGAAGATGTATAAAATGGCCATTTAGGAAGTATAAAATGGCCATTTAGGGGAGATGTATAAAATGGCCATTTAGGATGTATAAAATGGCCATTTAGGATGTATAAAATGGCCATTTAGGAATTACAAAATGGCCATTCAGGGGAGATGTGGTGTATTCAATTTGGCATGTTTACAGCGGATTTCAGACATTCTCACGTTGAGATTCGGACTCTAATTGGTCGATTACACCATTTTACGATGTTTTTGGTAAAATATTTGTTTTTCATTTTTTCAATCACCAGAAAATCAAAAAATCTATACTACCGATTGCTCGTTTTCGATCAGTCATAGGATAAAATAAAACACACCAAACTACCCATTTACATTAGTAGATAGCATATAAATTTGTTCGCGATTGAACACGTGACTTTCCACATAATATGTGGCATTGGGTAAATGGAGAGAAAAGTTGAAAAGAAATATGAAACGTCTTAGGCAAAATCAGCTAACTCACCTTGGAAAACTTGACTTTTTCTCGAATTTCTAACGCGCCGCGCCCAGCCCGCTTTTCTACTTTTTCGGTGAAAGTGCACGGTTAGCGCCCTTTACGGTCTAAAAAATGGTCCTAACCTGGGTGCGCTTACTGAAGGAAGACTTCAGGTGAAAAACATGCAGAAAGTCTCTTTATGAAATTTTGATTCGATACCCTATAATTTACTGTTGCGTGCCACCAACTAAGAATACGAAAAGCGCTGAACTATTGGAAAGGAGAGTAGAGAAGAGGGACAAAGGGTGCAACTAAAATGTTCCGGATGCTTTTCTATTCCTAAGATTTTCAAAATAGATACTTTTGTGAAGTTATTTGAACCCAGAATTTATCATGAAATAACACTACTCAATATAACTTTTCTTTGAATTTAGTCATTTGTTTGGTATATGACGGTGCAAACTAAAAATTTGGCAAAATGAAAGTATATTTACTAAAACTGCGTTTTAAAGGCTTTGTAAAAAGCGAGAAAGAAGTTTGAAGCCGGAAAATGCACGGTAAAGAAGTCTGAGCATTTATTTGACGTTGGAAAAAGTGATATCCGATGACATTGCACAATAATGAAGAAAAAAACTGATTGGAATGAATAATAGACACATTATAAACGATAATGTGAGAAGTCCGCTTTTGGATCCAGTAATGGGCTTCAGGAAAAACCGTGAAGAAACATCGGGCTTTTTGAAGGCCGATAGAAACACTTAGGCCGAGCCCATTTTTGGATCATCCCAAAACCGGCCATTGAAAAAAAATATTGCAACATCCATGTGTAAAACACCGCTAACATACATACAAGCATGAATCAAAATGTATAACACATCACTGAGACATTGTACACCTCAGTGATTAAAAAAGTAAAAATAGTACTATTCACGAAATCGGTAGTTACTGCAATGTGTACACATACTGCACACAATTATAATATTACAGAAAACATGTATATCCACAACTGCATAACTACCGAAATTGTGTAAACCTTAACCAAACGATTTTCGGCGGATAGCATAAACAACAACATTTCTCTTAGTTAAACAGGGTTCAAAAACCTAGAACAAACGACATCGACTGTAAGTTAGAACTTTCCCAACAAATGAGCAGGAACGAGAACGAGTCATAGTAATTTTTTTCTGTCTATTTGGACAAGTTTACTAGGGTATGAACACAGCGAGAATCGACGTGTATATCCTGATTCTGAGTCACTAATTACCCACGTACGCCTATAAAAAGTCACTAGCGATCATACACTACCAAGTTCATATAAACTTCATATAAAATCAGCCTTTAATATGCGAGTATATGTGAAAATCGCAGTTTTAAAGGGGTCGCGAGATTTTAGAACCAACGAGAGACCCTTGGCGGTGTATGATAGCGATGACACGGTAGTATAGTACACTTTGTGAGCTATAGGTGCCAAACTGTCTAAAAATTGATAGAAAACATAGCTAGCTCACTGCATTTTTATCGAATAGAGAGTTTTACTGGTCATCTAGCATCGATCTTCAAAAATGGGTGGAATCCATCCTTGGTGGGATTTGGGATATATAATGGGAACGAAACAAAAATGAACGAAACAAAAATGAACGAAACAAAAATGAACGAAACAAAAATAACACAAATATGCTAATCAACCTGAATTTTATCCTTTTTGCATTTGCATCACCAGCGGCCAACTATTCGTGACGGTAAGAGGCGTCCGGAAGGGAAACATATCATCGATGACACTGAAAATGTCTATTGAAAACCGAGAAAACAATTACACTGAAATTATTAGAAAAACATCAGAAGTCTCCGTCTTGAATAAAAGCGCGGGAGATCTCCTATTTCTTTAACAAGAGGCGCGAGTGAATATGAGGCACTAGTTTCCAGCGAATTTTTTGTAATCTCTTTTTCCCAGCCCAGCGAAGTACAGGATCTGGATTCAAGTTTTGAATGATTTTGGCAAAAATAGACTGCGTTTCTCTTAATTTATGACAATTTCGTTCACTTACACTTGCAACTTCATATGGAACCTAAGCGAAATGTAGAATAGGCGGATAAGCGCGAAAAAACTATTTTAAACTCTACAGGCATTTCCCAAAAAAGGTTACGTATTCATGGAATGTGTCATGAGATAAAACAAATATTATAGAAAAATCACTAACCGAACACATATCGCTTCGACCGACCTATTGCCATATTCTCCATGCATTTGCAAAAATGGAGAAGGGCACTTCACCAATCTGACCTATAATCAAAACACAATTATGAGAGTCATGAGAGCAAAGCACAAAAATACACGATAATGTCATAAAGTTCCTGACTAAAAATAAGTTAATAAGTTTACCAGTAATGAGTTAGTTCTATTTTTGAGTGAGTTTTCCCCGGTGCCCCGTCGTCCTAGTATGGTGCAAAAAGTAAATGACTAAACACGAGGAATACTGTACGAAAAGAGACATTGCATGCGTGAACATGTGTTTTTATTAATATTTTTATGTTAAAAAGAGCGAAAATAGAAATACACTATAACATAAAGTTTAAAAAAACATACACCGTAAAATTTAAAAAATATCTGGTGGCTGACGTGAGGTCTAAAATGAAGTACGCAGGAGGGAACCACTCATTTTCGAGCGCACGGCGAGCATTTTTGAAAATTTTCAAAATAATTTTAATTGTTTTCTTCATTTTTATTTCTTGTTTCATGGTAATTCACTTTATTGTTTCGAATATAAGGCGCTGAAGTTTAGATAATTCGGTGTTTTCAGGCATAAATTGCTCAGAAGGAAGCTATATAAAGGTTCTCAGGAACAAACGAGCGAAAGATTTTTCTATTGCGGTGAGTTTTTCGATATTGGCTTCCGATTCCGTCTTGAAACTGAGCTCTTTATTATATTAGTAGCGACGTTGTTTACACATGGAATTTTCGCCTTCTGATCGCTCACTTTTCTCATTTTAATTTGTTACGTCGTTTTTGGAACCCGATATTGCTGGAGGTTTTTAACAATCAATTTAGATCATCGAGTAATTGAAACAATTGAGAGTAATTGCTAGTTTTACTAGGAAACGCTTTTGTGGCTGTTCTTGTGCTGAGCAGAATTGAAGAACCTTTCGACTATGTTTCTGTAAACGCTTCATTTGGAAATCGGACCGTATAGCTTTCTGATTGTTTGAACAAAATTTGAGATGTAATCACATTCCAAATATCGACTTACGTTTTGTGTGCATTAATATCTGATTCTTCCCATGAAACTCAGTGGCATACCGGAAAACGTACTCATCATCTCATCAACTCAGTTTGCCAACGTAGAACTGTAGCGGGCGTATTCCCACCCTCCGGTCTGTTCCAAACTATGCGTCATTTTTTCTTTCTGTTTCAGGCAGCGAACGTTCTCGGATCATTCGATCAGAGCAGAAGCAGAATAAGGGCTTTTCGTCAGCCAGAAACCCACAAAATTCTACGGCTACGCATCTTAGTGACAGGTTTTCATAGTTTACACATTTTCTCCTATTTTGAAGTTTAATCTCACTTAATTTCCAAAGATTTCTTATTGTTGCTCGTATTAATAGTCTTTTAAAGCACACTTCTGAGCATGCACCAGTAAGATTGTCCGGGTAGCCACAAAAATCCGAAATACCGCCTACTTTTTGGCCGAATTCGGCAAAAATTGGCTCATTTTTGATGCAAAATTATAAAATTTCACCTTTTCAACGCTAAAAACGAACCTTACTGGTGTGTGCTTCTGAGCCGTCCCCCCCCCCACGCTTTGAAAAGTAAGTTGGGTTTGAACTTCAGAACTTTTTGGAAATGTTTGTTCTCAGATTTAAGTGTTCCTTGACATGTTCTAGTGTTCGATTTATAACAATTGGTTGGAATTTGAATTGTGTTCAACTTGAGATTTGTTGAATATAGTTATTAACCGAAAATGTCTAGGAAAATGACGTTCTAGTGTTGATCTTGACCCGATTCTGATCTACTAACGCGTTTCTGGTGTTTTACACGTTTTCATAACTAAGAATTCTGTAAAAACGGTCATGTCATTATGTTCGATAGATCTTATATATAACTAAAGTTTTCTGTTACTTTCGTTCCGCAGTTACATGTGAAAATTCACCAGTTTTGCGACATTGAAGTACTCGCCTAAATTTGGATCATCCAAGAATGGGCTGCGCCCGTTTCTGTTGTGCGGCCCCAAGAAGGCCGCTTGTTTTTCTCGGCTTCTCATCTATGTCTATAATTTGATCCACTCAATGCCTATTTTTGGATGATCCAATAATGGTCCATTTATTGTTTTTCTCTGTTATACCTGTTTTACAATGGAATGAATGAATTGATGTCAATTATCCCTCCTGTAAAATGGAATTGAATGTTGTGACACGAAATCAAGTAAAACTTACAGAATTGAACACAATTTACTGAAAAAACCCAATTCTCATCAATACAACAATTTTTGATGCATTTTGCCAAATTTTTAGTTTGCACCGTCTTGTATTGTACCTATGAAACGTCTTGGGCTAGTTTATAGACAGGAGTCTCCTAAGCGCTTTTTCACGTTTATTACATACAGTACGTAAAGAAACACTTTAAAAAAAATTCTCTGGAATATTGATTTGCGCAAAACTTACCGTCAACCTTTCGTTGAATGAAGTTTTTTTTATAAATTTCTTTCAGTTTGAATTAATATAACAATTACCCACATTTTCTATTTTGTTTCATTGTGGATTCCATTACTACACAACAACTGCATGCTTACTTTTACATTTACACTCACGAAACACATGAAACACGTGAAAATGAATTAAATCCAGTATACACAAAATCCTTAGTCACTAGTCATCGCAATAAACTAAACACATTTTTACAAGAATATGCTCTCAGAAAAATAATTCTACAAAATCAAAAGTTCAACTACAGAGACAATTCTACAAAATCAAAAGTTCAACTACAAGTTCAACTACAAAATCAAACCATTTCTGATGATGAGAAAAATTTAAACACATGAGAAAAATTTAAACAGTTGTAATTTCACGTAATCTGTGCCATTTTTGCTGACATTGCCTTATTTGTCGTTTTCGGCTGCTCCTGAACGTAATGTAATAATCAGGAATAGGACATTTGAATTTTGAAGTAGAATATGTTGATAAAAATTAATACGTGAATAGATGAATGAACTAAAAATACATAAACCATCTAGTGAAGTAACATTATAGACGTCCCGTTACATCGTTTCGGTCTCAGCACGTCTCAGCACCTGACACTACGTCTACAACACAAACTGCTGACTGCTGTTGTTTATTCATATGTGTGAATATTTCGCAAACCTATTGGGTTCATCATTTTTATTTTCTTCATCAAATGATTACTTAGGCAATCCACCGTTCCGAGGGTTTTTCCGGCACTACGTGCTAAGGATTCACTCATACAAACAAAATTTGTGTTGTGGCCGTAAGGCCGTGTTCTTTGTACTGATACGTATTTTTTTTTCAAACTAATTGAATACCAGCTTACAAGAAGCTTCATAATTAATTTATCAGCTCTGAAAGATCCCATATTCCCTGGTAAAAATTATTCAAATATGTTATCAAGTTTAAACGTACGTGGGTTCATTGCCATCTGATTCCGGAGCTTCTCAAGGAAAGTGGTGAACGCTATTTTTCTGTTCAGATTTATGTTCAAAGCCCTAAAAGCAGATGAGTCATCAGTCCATATGCATGGCAAAAATAATCGGGATACATGGAATTAGTATTCCTGTTTCCATGATACATAGAATTAGTATTCCTGAATTGTGGTTTGAACACGTAATCCGCTACAACGCGCTAGTTTCGCTCGAAATCATTAGGATCCAACTACAAACCTCGATTTATCAAAATGTAGGGTGAAATATCAAAAGTAGCAAGGTTTATTGGCAATGAAACTTTGAATGAATGCTTCCGACAAGCTCTTTTCTTTTACATATTAGGAGAGGAAAGTGATTAGCCACTTCAATTTATAACTTCCTATTTCAGGCAACCCATGGTCTGACAAGAATTATTGTTACTCCCAGTTTTGCCACTATCAGGCAGCTGAAAAATACAACATGGTGAACGATAAAATTGAGCCAAAACCTACATTATTGATCGAATCACATATTGCCCAGACCCGAACTCTCTCT